>JAODLM010000899.1:0-294622 GCA_036937905.1 Salvia rosmarinus
AAGAGGAAAATTTAAAAAGGATAATTTCACCAAAAAAAAATGTTTTAAATTTTTGGGAAAAGGGAAAACGGGGCCCTTAAAAAAATTAATTAATACTGTAAATATTAAGGATAATTTCATTATTAAATATTTCAAAATTAATAAGTTGTGAGTTGTGTAAGTGGATGAAAAAGAAATTAATATTTTATTAAAAGATTGGGTTAAATTAGATTGAATATAAATATTAATTTAAATATCATACATTCAATTTAAATTAATTAGTATTAAATTAATTTGATATATCTTGTTTCCTATCGAAAAATGGCTGATTCCTATTACGACCCTTTTATGTTTCCTATCGACCGGATACATGAATAAATAATTTGTATTAATTTCATCGCAAAATTGAAGTTTCGGTCGATAATTCCTCTCTCACGACCATTTTATGTTTCCTATCGATGGAGATAGGAATTAATTAAAATTGTTATTTTCATTTTAAAATTCAAATTCGGTCGATGAAATCCAAAATTCGATCGATGATTCCTTGATTCGGTCGACCTAAACAAGGAATTGTCGACCGAATTTTGGATTTTTGTTAATTAATTTTTGATTCATTTATGTTTTTTATTTAAAAACATGATTCGATTATTTAATTATTTTTTCTCACACTTTTAACATGATTAAGTGATATATAAAAAACATGATTCGAATATATAAAGTAATTTAACATAATAATATCGAATACATCGAAAATAATTTCGCAATCATTTATTGATTCACGTGTTTGTTATGTTTGGTCGATGTTATGTCAATTTCACATCAAGACCGCATAAAGACTCAATAGATATATATTAAAAATGGCGTTTGGTATCTGGTGATCAAATTTGAAATATGGATATAGGTTGTATACACTTTTGTAAAAGTGTGTACTTGTATATATTTCCCTTAAATTTATATGCATATCTAGCGTGCTCCTTTCAGTAGTTGACAAGTGACAACTGCCGACCTAATTTCATTTTCATAACATTTATGTATGGGCGTCACAAAATAATCCAACAAATTCTAGAGTGTGATGGTAAATTGATATACAATATATAATGCAAACGATAAACTGTGATAGATAACAATACATGAAAAGACCATAGTTGTGTGTGTTGTCCGAGTGGTAGAGTTGTTAACGCCTGTAAAGCGTCCGGATCGAGTCTACCGTAGACGCAACCTTTAAATTTCTGTATTAATTGACCAAAAAAAGAAAGAAAAGACCATAGTTCTAAAGCTAATAATCTAAGACATTATTTCTTCACTTTTATAAACCATCTTACTTTTCTTGACAGATATAGTGTTAGTTACCATGGAAAACTAAATTAGGAAACTATAAGACTAAATAAATGTATATAAGTTGATAGATTCAACTTGTAATATTGTAATAATGACTAGGGATGAATGTGGATTTATAGCAAAATATTCCTCTATTCGTCAGAGTGGTGGGTCATCGTCCATCAACTACAAAACAGAGTCGGAGAGAGTTTCTGGGTGGATGCTCTGATACCCAAGTTAGTGATGTATATTACTTAAGGTTTATTGATAGCTCATGATCTCTTACCTGAACCTTGTATGATGAGAGACTTATAGATGTAAAATATGATACTCCTTTCGTCTACCATGAGTGTGTCACTTAATGGACGTCACAAGTTTTAATATATTTTGATAGATATTTTTTGAATAGATAAATGGTCCCACTATAGATGTTTTTTGAGTGGAGAAATGATGATTTTTTTGGTAAATAATGAATAGTTATGAGATTTAATAATAAAAGTTGATTGCTAGATATTGTATTTTTTTTATAAATAATGAGTGATTGTAAGGTTAAATAATAAAAGTTGAGTGTGGGGTAGTGTCTTAGAAAGAAAAGTGACACACTATTTATAGACAAGACAATTGTAACACACTTTTATTGGACGGATGGAGTATAAGATAAATCATTACCAAATAAGAATATGATATGCATAGATCTTCCGAGATATAAGATATATGGTACAAGGATTTCGTATAGTTTGGACCATATATGCATGAGATGAGTCAACTCTTATTCGAAAACAAGAATCCTCACATCTAATAATTCTAATTGATGACATCATTCATAGATTGTGGTATTTAGTTTTGTTGAAACTGTTCCGACGATCTAAATTTGGAGTGACAAAGATCTGTCTTGGTGACTTGACGTTTTGTGTCATGACGTGACAATACATCTCGCACTTCATAAATACATTAAGATAACTAAATATAATTATTATTTATTCCAGATCACAAATACATTCGAATCTTATCGTATGATGACTAGCTAGTTACTAGGTGTTAACGCATCATGTTATATATAGATGATTTATACTTAATCTAATCCCATATTGTTATAGATATATATTTATGTATTAGTATAGTGCACCTGTATATATACATGTATACACATAAATTGATGGAGTATTATTTGCACCTTTTTTAATAAATAAAATTTTAAAATTAGTGTGACGATCGACTCTGAACTTACAACGACGTAAGTAATTTTGTGGCACCTACTAATTTAAATGTTCGGCAATCCCTCGTATCATGTCATTATCTCCGTTTCCAACATTTGCTCTAATCAATTTTTTTTGCATTTTCGGATAAAAGGGCTCACATACAATTTACATCAATAGCTACTCGTAAAAGTGCTCATGTATGAAGCATTATTTATTAATTTATGAAGCTGCCAATATCATCCATTAGATTTAAGTGTCATCTCGTTGCGTTCAACTCATGATACGCTCGATTCGATTCCAATATTATTTCCCGGAAAATTTAAATACTCCATCCGTCCTCCAATTCTTTTCTAGTTTTTCTTTTTGGGATTTTCCTCAATTTCCTTCCTATCTATTTATAAAAATTATCTTTCCAACTTTACTCTCAATAATATTAATTATTTATACATTTTACCACATATGGCCCACCGCTATTTTTTTTACCCTCAACAACCTATTTATTTACACTTTTTACCACATATGATCCACCACTAACTAATTTAATATTACATTATTGTGGACCTTCTTCACTCATAATCATTCAATAATTTTATTAAAACTGCAAAAAAAGATTCCTAGGATTATATTTAGGGACAGGGGAGTATATAGCAGATGGAAATCAAAAGACATGCTCTACTAATCATATAACATTCATTACTTCATGAAATAATTAACAGAAATGAAATGATGAAGGATGACTCGTCATACTCATGACTAATTATTCGAACTAATTGCCCTTATTTTAATATAATGCCCCTAAAAGCGATTCCGCGATTAGAATAAATAGTTAAAACAAGTACTATTAATAGGGGTAAAAGAGAAAGGGACAATTGTAAGTGGAGTAAGTGATCACAACCTTCTAGAAACATTAAAACAGATAAGTCAAGGGGAAACTAGAAATAGAGAAGAAAATGCGGAAGACGCTTCAAGGAAAACTACTCCTCTATCTTACATTATTAATTAGTAAAAAAAAATGTTAGGAGAGAAAATAAAAGGAAAAAGAAAATATAGTGAGTGAGTTGGGGGACTGCACATCATAAAATAATAATATGAATATAAGTAAAACAAAGTTTGGTGGGAAGCAGTACTTTTTTTTTTTGCAGAATATGTGGAGTTTGTAACAACCCATCATATCCTTCCATAAAAAATGTGCCCCAGCAATTAGCTAGGTTGTATATTCAATTTAGTACATCACCAAAAAATTCAGTCACTTATCCACAAATAAATATGTAATTAATTACACAATTATAGTTTTTTTTTTACTTCGTACAATTATAGTCTAAAAAATATGGAATGCGAATCCAAATAGAATAAGTGCATGGGAGTTTTGTCCCAATTGCAGATTTTGGAGTTCCATAAATCAAATTTTAGACAACTCTATTAATTTAACGGATGGATTCCCCTGGTCTACAATTATATAGTCTCACGACATTTAATTAAAATAGTATAAATTTTTATTAAATAAATAAATTAATAAATATGCAAACGTTGATAAATATTTTCTGCTCTCCTTATAATCTTTAGTTGATCATTAACATTTTTAAATTTCTTTGATTTTTTATAATTCTATAATTTACAATATTTTATGTTTTAAGTTTCTCTTATGCTTAGCTAATATTTGAGGTATTCAATTTTCATTTAATAGAAGAAATCCCACCCAAAGTCTATTGGAAGGGTAATTTTTCCGGAAAAATGGTTAACGGCACTTTTAATATTTATAACGGAAGCCAAAAAAAAGGTTATCAGAACCAACTCTGCGAGTAGGAACCAAAACTGTAAATTAATGTTTGTTACTTGACCACTTGCAATAGGAACCAAAACTGTAAATTAATGTTTGTTACTTGACCACTTGCAATTTCTTCGATACTCTTCAGTTAAACAGTTAATGTAATAAATGAGATCTCGCATCTTTAATTTATTCAATTTATGATTCGTGTTCTTTTCCTTGTTCCATGTATTTCGCCTTTTCTGAAGTAAGGTGGTGATGTGTTTTTTTTTTTTTTACTTTTAAAATTAAATTAAATTAAATTAAATGAACTCTCTGATACCACTGATATTTCCAAATATCATAAATATAATAGAGAAGATAATTGTTGGAAAGTCTACTGATAGATATTAATCAAAAGCCTATTTATAGGCAACATGATAACTAAGCAAAATATCAACAAATATCTAAACAACGACTAATAACAAAGAAATAGGAACTGACTTTAACAAAAGCTAATAACAAAGAAATAGGAACGGACTCTAACAAACTCCTAATGAGCTGTTTACTTTGCATGATTAGGTTGGATAGATAAAATTAATCTAACCTAATCAAGTGTTTACTTTTAAGGATCAATATTTGAGGATATCCCAAAGTCTGGGATTATTTTAATCCTTTGAATTATTCTTCATTAATATTAATCCAACCAATATAGGTAGGATTGAAATAATCCTCCAAATAAAGGGAGAATTATTTATCCCAATCTTAATCCTTCACTAATCCTTTCTAGTAAACAAAGGATTGATAGATAAAAATTATCTTATCACACATTTAATCCATCAAATAGTCAATCCTTCAAAATGCTAATCATGCAAAGTAAACACCACCTAAGAGGAAATAAATACTTGAAAAGAATCCGTTGGACTTGGTCTAGTATTAGCCAAGTCAAATTATTCAACAAACCCTCCCTTAAACTGATATGGCTACATCAGTTTAGAGAAAGAAAACAAAAAAAATCTCAAACTTGATTCTCCATCTTGCATACTCCAAGTAACTCACGTAGCTTTAGGAATATGGGAAATTTGAGGGACTTAGTAAATAAGTCAGCAACTTGATCTTCACTTCTGCAGTAGCTAAGTTCAAGTGTTCCATTCTTCGTGAGTTCTCTCAGAAAGTGATATCTCACATCAATATTTTTGCTTCTTCCATGTAGAACATGATTTTTGGAAAGCTTGATTGCTGAATTGTTGTCACAAAAAAATGTAGTAGGCCCTTGATTTTCACAATGGAGCTCTTCAAGAAGTTTCTTCAACCATATCGCCTGACAAGCACATAAGGACGCAAAAACATATTCAGCTTCAGTCGTCGACAAAGTGACAATTGGCTGCTTCTTCGATGACCATGAAACAGCTCCCGAACTCAACATAAAAACATAAACTGAAGTACTTCTTCTATCATCTTGATCGCCGCATAATCACTATCCGTGAAGCCAAATAAATCAGCTTTATCTTCAACCTTGTAAAACAACCCAAAGTTGGCAGTACCTTGCAAGTATCACAAGATTCTTGTAGCAGCCTGGAGATGCATCTCCGTTGGACTTTCCATGTATCTACTTATAAGACTCACAGCATACATGATATCCGGCCTCATCGCTGTTAAATACATCAAACTTCCCACAATTTGCTTGTACAATGTGTTGTCAACTTTTGTACCTCCATAGTCTTTAGTGAGCTTCAATTGAGGCTCCATTGGTGTAATCCCATAATTACAATTCTTCATCTCAAACTTCCATAGTCTTTAGTGAGCTTCAATTGAGGCTCCATTGGTGTACTCCCATAATTACAATTCTTCATCTCAAACTTTTCAAGATTGTCTTGAACATATTTCTTTTGAGAAATGAAAAAGCCATCAGTTTTGTCTCATCCTTCAATCTAGCTGAGAAACATGAATTAGTTGTGATGTGAAGATGTAGGGAAACATCTGATTTGCTGTTGTTGAGGACTGCTACCGCCACCACTCCGTCCAATTAGTATATTATTGTCCGCTTTGGGCCGAGCCCGCACGGATTTGTTTTTGGGCTCCTTCCCAAAAGGCATCATACTAATTAGGAGTGAGTTTCTTAATATATAGAAGACAATTCTTCTTCTTCTCTTTGATGTGGGATTGGGTTTGCACCATACCCAACAATCCTCCCCTCAAACCAAGGACCACATCATGTCCTCCCCGAACGACAATCCAACCTCTTGCACCGCTACCACCCAACGGGACTTGCCGCTGACCACTCTTGCAGAAGACTTTCACAAGGAACCACCGATTCAATCGTGAGTTCACCGGGGTTTACTCACATCGGAAAGTACTCTTGTCCCACCCATATTGGGCCCACCAACCGGCTCGGCTCGATACCACTTTGTCACGGACGATACTCATCCCTTTCTCACACATCGCCGTGAGGTTTTCCCACACTTGGGGCATTCGGGCAACATCCGGTTTCGCCGCCAGGCTCATTAGGGGAATGACATCGGTACCCAACCAGCTTGTCCGACGCCTTCGGACAATCGTCTTGCTCAATGCCTTCCCGCCTTCTCAAGATTGGCGGAACCACGTTAGTGCCCATCATCAGAGTACGCTCATGTATGTGCCCCGTGAGTCCACACTCGCCATTCACCATTGATCCTCGCCACGACTTGCCCCATCTCGGCAATGGGTCGTGCGAGGCGTGAAGTGTCAAACAGGCGACGTGTGACATTCTCCCCCAATTGAACCGTGGACGTCCCCGGACACGACGTGCTTCCCAGGAAGGTCTCCTCCATTCCTTTTGCTGGATCCACCCGATTGGAGGACTCATCATTCGTCTCGCCGGGCTTCAAACGCACTTGCCCATCCTCAGTTCGCGAGCAAACAACGCAAGACGCTCTCGCCTCCGACACTTGAGTCCCGCAGCCTAGGGCTTTCCTGTGGAGGGGACCTGGGAGAACCAAACTTCGCCCAACGATCGCCCCGACGGGTAGCATCTCATTCCGTCCATATGAAACGGCCCTCCTAATTAGTATGATGCCTTTTGGGAAGGAGCCCAAAACCAAATTCGTGCGGGCTCGGCCCAAAGCGGACAATATCATACTAATTGGATGGAGTGGTGGCAGTAGCAGTCCTCAACAATGGTATCAGAGCGCATGGTTATCCTCGTCGTTAGTTGGTAAGACGGGTATTTGATCCGAGAAACCCGCTCTGGTAAATTGGCTTGAACATCTTCGTTATTAAATTGTGTATTTAATTTCGTATAGAATTGCCAATTGGTGTAGCTATGATTGAGTCTATGTGTTGCTAGTTCTATGTAGCTATGTGATTAATTGAGATATTATGTATAAATATGTTTCTCGTGTATCTCATGCCTATGAACTTGCTTGTTTGTTGTTGCTTTGTGACTATGTGTATAGGATCTAAGTAATCCATCTTTGTTTTTTTCTTTTCGAGCATGCTTAGTGATTTCCTCTAAGGTGGAGCTATGTGGTTGAGCTTTAAGTTTAGGGTGGTTGAGCTTAGGAATTTGTTTCCTTGTGTGTCTCTGTCGTTGCTCACTTTGAGGTGGAGCTTCTTCCCTTTCTTTATGCTCATGATTTGTTCTTTGTGAGCTAATACCTTTGTGGTTCTTTCTTTGTGGCTTTGTGGTTTGGTGGCTTTGTGCTAACTTCGTGTCTTCGTGATGGCTTAGTGACTTTGTGATATGCTTTGTGGTTTACTATCTGAGTGATGGTTATCTTCTTTGTGATTCACGATCTGTGTGATCTATATTAACTTAGTGATAGCAATCTCTGTGGTTTACCATCTGTGTGATGGTTGTGACGATCTTTGTGATCTTCTAGCTTTATGATGTTTCTTCGTGAGCTTCTAATTGTGTATTAGTTGCCTTCGTGCTTTGTGGTTGCTTTATGGGTGTTTTTCCTGTGTGTCTTTTATAGGTATGAACACGGTTAGTTTACCCTTGGTTGATCTTTGTGATCATGTATGGACTGTGTGTCTATACGTCTTGTTCATTGCTCTGTCTGTGTGATTTTGCAGGGGACACTCGGTAATGATGAGTCTCCTCTTTGACATTGATAGTGCATCACACTTGGGCCAAAGATGGAGATTGTTGAAATTTATTAGCCCAACAAGAATTGTGGCTAGGCCCATTCCTTTGGCAGCCCACTTGCTTTGTGTTTGGGCTCTATCTATTTAAGATGAGAGTTGCAGAATGAGGGTTTTGGGGAGGAGAAAGAGGCTGCGACGGGGGAGAGTTTAGGGTGAAAGAGAAAGAGTGTATGAGGGAGCTTTGGAGTGTACGGTGGCTGCACTCCTCTTCTTCGTGAGACTCTAGTTCGTAGGTTGTGTGAGATGCTTCGTGCAATCTCCTCTTCATTTGAGCTCTCTCTTGTGGTGCTCGGTGGCTGTTCTTAGTGTGGAGTTATCGGAATGGATCGTTGGTCGGCAAGTGCTCGAAGGTGGTGCATGGTCATTCCGATCAAGAGGAGCCTCCACCGGTGTGTGGGCTGAGCCGAGTCCTCTTCTCTCCCTTCCTCCCCTTTCTCTTTCTCTTGTTTGTCTTGTGCAGGTGGAACGGACACTACACTCTTCGCCGGAAATGACACAGTGCTGCTGTCAGCTGCAGGGAGGACATCGGTCTGCGTGGTGCAGTCGCTGTCCGTGCTGCTTCTGCCATGGAGATGTACATGAGGGCATTGCGCAATGGCGTCAGCGGAAGGAGGCTGCATCTGCTGTTCCGGAGGCTACAGACGGGGTGGAGCTGCACGCTGGCTGCAACAAGGCCATTTACTTAGGCGGGCGGTGGTTGTTGCGTTCGAGGCAAAACTCAAAGACGACGAGGCGTAAGAATCCCCAATAGTCGTCATCTTGACTTTAGCAACCAAGCCCGATTTTTCATTGAAAATCTGCACCCTATCTTTTATAAAGATTTCAAATCCGTTCTCTTTCAATTGACCAATGCTTTACAATTCGTTTTCAAATCTGGAACGAAAAGAACATCCGATATAGATATAATTTGAAAAGAATTTTTCTTGGTTTGGATTGTTACCTTTCCTTTTTCCCATCACAGAGACTTTATAGTTGATACGATCCTCACTGGTATGAAGAATCTAACGACACTCGAACGGAAGGTGAAAACGATGGAATATCCCAAAACCTCTTAATCTAACCTAAGAAGTGATATAGGTCAGTATGTCACCCATACCCCAACGTGAAATTGACGCAGCAACTCGGGGATGATGAATGACACACAAACTAGGGATGAATGTCTCGTTGATACGTCAATAAATGAATTACTTGATAAATCTCAAGAAATTCAAGAGCTAATGAAGAGAGAATAAAACTCACATATATTGGAAATCAAAAGTGAATATTTTCAGATGCTTACAAGCTTTATATAGGTGAAAAATGAACCTAATCCTTATCAAAGAAGAGTCCTTATCAAAGTAGAAAACTAACTAATAGAAGAGACATAATTAAACTAGGAAACTATTTAATCTAATATCTAAATGGGCTTCGAAAATAATTAAAAAAAAACATGGCCCACAATATCAAACGGACCTCGGACTCCATCAAGAGTTATCTCTAAACTTCACACTGTCTTGGAAGGTTTCATCCAGCTCAGAGAATGAAGACTTGTTTCCGCACATATGACTGCTACATCTTGTATCCAACTACCACATGCTCTCATGTGACACTTCCTTAGAATGACAAGCCATCAACAAGGATATTTCTTCCTCATTTTCTGCAAAATGAGATTTCTCTACTTCTTTGGATAGTTTGGTTCTACATTCTGATTTTAGTGACCAAACTTGTGGTATCTGAAGCACTCCACATGAGATTTGTCAAAAATCTTTAACTTTTGTGAAGACGGTTGATGACCGCCTCGTCATTTTCCTCTCCAATCAGAAATTTGGACTTGATTGTCGTCGGATTTAGAATGAAAAATTCTTTCGATCAGTATTTCCTCTACCCCTGCCTTTTCCTCGATGTGGATTATTTGTTGAGACTTGCAAAGCTTGCTCTTCCCTATCTTGTTGAGTTATTTTTTGTTCATGAACCAATAGAGAACCTTGCAGCTCATCTATTGAAAAATCATCAAGATCCTTTGACTCTTCAATCGAGCACACCACATAGTTAAATTTTGGTGTCATCGATCGAAGGATCTTCTCCATCACTGCCACATCATCTATCTTCTCTCCATGAACATGCATTTTGTTAACAATCGCCATGGTTCTGGAGAAAAAATCAGAGACGGACTCTCCGGACTTCATACGAAGTGTTTCAAACTCCGTTCGAAGTGTTTGAAATAGTTACCTTCGAGCTTTCTTTGACCCATGATATTTACTTTTCATGGAGTCCCATATCTGCTTGGAACTTTCTTTGCTAAGAATGGTTTCCAAGATGGAACGATCAATGGCTTGAAAGAGATAATTCTTTGCCTTCAAATCTTTCAACTTCAGTGCTTCGATCTCAGTGTTTTAGTCATCTATCATTTTATCGTCGGTTGGTTCAGCTACTCCAGAATCAACAACATGCCAATACTCTTTGGACCTCAAGAAGTTTTCCATCAACATGCTCCAGTGATCATAATGCCCATCAAACCGAGGGATGACAGGTTGTACAAACATTGCCTCCGAACTCATTGCTTCTGTTACTGCAAAACAAAAACAAAAGTTAAAGATTCACACTCTACCTCACTTACCTTGTGTTTCCCTTAGAGTTAATCTCTTTTTTAGACTCCCCCCTTTGAACACTCAATTTTAGGCTCTGATACCACTGATATTTCCAAATATCATATATATAATAGAGAAGAGAATCGCTGGAAAGTCTACTGATAGATATTAATTAAAAACCTATTTATAGGCAACATGATAACTAAGCAAAATAACAACAAAATCTAAACAACGGCTAATAACAAAGAAATAGGAACTGATTCTAACAAACTCCTAAGAAATAGGAAATAAATACTTGAAAAGAATCCTGTTGGACTTGGTATAGTATTAGCCAAGTCAAATTATTCAACACTCTCTCTCTCAACCATCATTAGCCCCTTTTTAGCTATCTAAAATTTACTTATTTTGCCTCCTCTATTTCAATTGAAATAATTTTGCTTTTTTTACTCTCATCTTAATTATTTATAGTCCTCTAAAATTCAACAATTTTTGTCTATCAACCTAATTTGATGTTTTTCCATGCACGACTATCACGACATTGATTAACTATATGCATTAATTTTAAAATGCACAAACATTTGATGGAGTGAAAACAAATGGAAGATGATCAAACATTTTGGAACATTTATTAAAAGAGTTGTATACTTTTAGTATAGAGGTTGAGTGGTGAATGTACCGAGTTTATGTCAAAATTGTGTGTGGTGTACATACTACTAACATTTCAACATTGGTGGAGATTCCATAAATTTCATAGATAGAATAGGAATGAGACTTATTGTGTAAGTCATTTTAAAACTTATCTACAAGTAGTGAAGTGTTTTCACTGTGCGAGGCCTCCTAAACTTAGGTGATTTACCGAATTGGGTTACCAAGTTCTTATGTTTATTTGTTGTTTTAATATTTATGTATGTTTATATTTATACAAATATTCTTTCTACACATAACACACTTTGCAGCCTACTAAATGTTTTATGAACTAACCAATTTTTCACAATCGTCTTAATTGCTATAACATATCTTTGTCTATAAACTGAAGACAAAGATTAAACTCGAGATTACAAGATATATGCGCATAGATAGGCATGAAATTGAAATAGAGATGGAATCCTCTTATCACGTAAAATACACTTGGGTATACCACCATCATATGTTTTATTTATAATATAATCAATCCTAGTTAATATTTATTAATTATGAAGAATTTACTTTTTGTGATAGGAGTGGATAGGTAAAAATAATTCAACGAATATATATTTTATTTTGAATTTGTTAGACCATCTTATCTTTCAAATATTCGATCATATGTTTTATTTAGGGGTATCTAAATGGTTTTCGATTTTCGGTTAGAACCGAATCGAACCGAATCGACAAATTCGGTTACCAAAACCGAAAAACCTTTTTTATTTTAAATTATTTTAATTATTAATTAATTAAAATATAAAATTAATTTTAATTATTACTATATTAATTATTTTAATTATGTTCATTATTTGTTAAATATTTTATTTATTTTTAATAAGTTACAGTTTTTTAGTTATTATTTTATTTATTTTAATTATTAGTTTATTTATTATTAATTAATTTTAATTCGGTTTTCGTTAACCGAAAACCGAACCGTTGAACTCGATCGGTTTTGGTTACCGAAAATTTAAAATGGTTCATTTTGGTTCCACTTTTTCGAGAAATTCGGTTGATTAGCAAAAACGATCTGCTTAACAACCCTAGTTTCATTAATCTATCATCTCTCTCTGCGACTACAGTGCAGGAATGAAATTGGATAGGAATGGAATGAACTTTGGAATGGAATGATGATAGGAATGGAATGGAATGAAATATGTGATTCTATACTGGTATGTACAGGAATGAAAGAATAGGAATGAAATAAAACAAATAAAATAATTATGATTTTATAATTTATGTTATTATTATCGTAGCAATAATAATAATAATTAGTATTAATATTTAGGAATATTATTAATACTAATTAATAATAATAATAATAATATCAATAATAATAATTAATTATTATTACTAATTAATAATAATCATTATTAGTTAGGAATATTATTACTTTATTATTAATTAATTATTATTAATAATATTCTAATATAATTACTTAGGAATATTATTTTAATATTATTACTTAGGAATATTATTACTTACTAGTATTTATTATTATCATTATTATATATATATATATATATATATATTATTCTAATATAATTATTTATTGTATTAATTATTATTTATTATGTTAATATTATTAATTACTATAATTTTTATCACTATTATTATATTATAATTATTTATTATTAATAACTACTATTTATTTATTATCATAATTAATTAATTAATAATAATATTTTCATCTAATCTTTATTGGTATTAATTATTATTTTTATATTATTATTAATTTCTTACTTAGGAATATTATTAATATTATTATTACTAATATTTATTAGTATCACTATTATTATTATTATTATATATATATATTATTTTAATATAATTATTTATTGTATTAATTATTATTTATTATGTTAATATTATTAATTACTATAATTTTTATCACTATTATTATATTATAATTATTTATTATTAATAACTACTATTTATTTATTATCATAATTAATTAATAAATAATAATATTTTAATATAATCTTTATTGGTATTAATTATTATTTTTATATTATTATTAATTTCTAATAGTATTTATTATTATTATTATTATTATTATTATTATGTTTATGTTTATGTTTATCAATAATATTATTATTTTAATATAATTATTTATTGTTATTTATTATGTTAATATTATTGATAACTATATTTTTTATCACTATTATTATATTAAATTATTTATTATTAATAACTACTATTTATTTATTATCATAAATATTATTATTATTATTATTATTATTATTTTATTATTAATTTTACTAGATAAAAATAAATAAAATAATTTTTCAGAATAAATAAATAAATTTAGCTAATCCCATATTCATGGTAATAGCTAATACCATGGGGAGGGAGAATGGCTAATCCCATGTTCATGGTAATAAGCGTTCCTTCTGAATGGTGATTTCGACGTTAAAGTCTTACCAACCATCTGAATGGGAATGAGCAGCAGAATCACCATTCCATTCCCATTCCATTCATAACATACCAACCGTCCCTAAGTATACACTCCCAAGAGTTGAAACTAATAATTCTTGATAATCAATTATAACTAACTAATATGAAAATAATTATAAACTCTACTTAAACTAGTGAACTTTGATTAATAATTGTAAAATAAAGCACTAGAAACTGAAATTGAAGAAAATATAAATAAAGCTTATATAAAAAATTAATGGCACACAAAATGAAAAAGAAATATAGTATATGGTAGAGGATCCCAAGTGTGTAAGCAGAGGAGAAAACAAGATGTTGGGTGTTGGGGTTAGAAATCGAAGAATGGAGTAAATGATGGGGTTGGAATTGGAAATGCAGTAAGGTTTAAATGGAAAGAGGAAGCAGAAGAGTGAAAATGGGAAATAAATAAAACTAACATAAAAGGCAGAGCTACCTACCAAAACAAAGCACTAACTTAAATGCACTCCCAACCACTCACGTATCTCACTCACACACACACCAACTTGGTCAAACAACACTAACCCCTCTTTGTCCCTTCCCACACTCCCTCACCTCATTTATATTCCCTTCCTTCACTCCTCTCACTTCTACCCCTTCTTTCTCCTTTCAAATTTCCTCCTCACACACTCACTCTGTGTGTGTGTGTGTGAAAAGACACATATATATATCCTTGGACATGGGTCGATCCTTGCTGTGAGAAGGAGCACACGAACAAAGGAGCATGGACCAAGGAAGAAGATGAACGTCTAATCAAGCATATCAAACAGCACGGTGAAGGCTGCTGGAGATCACTTCAAAAGCTGCTGGTATGTGTCTCTGTGAGCGAAACCTTTTAAATTTTTTCAGGTCATCTCATCATAATCTTTGTTTTGATAGTGACATTATTTTAATTTTCTGCGACAGGTCTGTCGAGATGCGGCAAAAGCTGCAGGCTTCGATGGATAAACTACCTCAGGCCCGATCTCAAGCGAGGAAATTTCACCGAAGAAGAAGACGAACTTATCATCAACCTTCACAGTTTGCTCGGCAACAAGTACGTTCTCTCTCTCTCTCTCACACACACACACACATACTTAGTACATATATAATATAGGTAACTTATGTTTGCTTGTACTTTATTCTTCCATTAATACGATGTAAAAACTATGCTTATATTAATTTGCACTTTATTATTGCTACTGTTTCATTAACTATCTTAATTAATATTTAATTTATTTTTTCAGATGGTCTCTTATTGCTGCCCGGCTACCCGGCAGAACGGATAACGAGATCAAGAACTATTGGAACACTCACATCAAACGAAAGCTCATCAGCCGCGGAATCGACCCCCAAACCCACAGACACCTCAACCAAAACCCTAAAATTGTCTCCATGCAGACAGACGATCCCATGATGATGAGAAACGACGTCCGTTTTAAGGTTATTACAGCTCCGGCGGCCGCGGAGGATTATTCCAACTGCAGCAGCGTGTGTGAAGAGTTTTTGCACCCACAAATCAACTTGGATCTTTCCATTAGACCTCCTCATCTCTACTGATATTGATCCACGATGATTAAATGAAGCTGCAAAAGTTACTTAAGACACATTTTTTTGGTATGGGATATTGGCGCCAATCAATCATCATTAATTATTCCAACTGCGACTGAATCTGCGTGTACTGCATCTATATCTATACATGTATGTATGGTGTGCAGATATTTTTATGGACCCATGAGTCTGTAAAATGAGCTTCAATATTGGGAATTAAAGACTAGAAAGTCCCTTTGATTATTAACTTGGTTCTTCATTTTTTTGTGCGATGTCAAATGATGTTATTTTTCTTGAAGATGGTGGAGGTAAATGTTACCAACTACCAAGAAGCCAGGGTCTTAAATGTGGAACTTTTCGACCTTTGTGCATGTAATCTATACTAACTGATGAACAATCACTTCTCCGCAACATTTGTTATTGAGTTGGTTGTACATTTCAGTTTCATAGTAAATTTTGTTTTTTTTTTCTACTTTTAAAATAATCCGACTTTCAAATTCGCCAAGTACTTGAGGGAGTTCACTAAAGTAAGATAGGATAGTTGTTTCAAATTTTATCTTTTATAGTTATAAATGAGAGGCATACTATTGTTTCATTATTACCTCTAGTCTAATTTGGGCTTTTAAATTAGAAGTAGAAGATTTATAGAAATTTTGGTATGAATTTCATCCGTTTAATGAATTAACAAATGTTTAGTTTTGACTTTAATTGAAAATACCGTGGAATTGGGGTCTTAAATGGACAATGTTTCTATCACTTAATTTAAGGTTGGGTTTTACAAACACAAGGATTGATCATATCCATGTAGTGAGGACAAGCACCGAGTTAAATTTTAAGCATAATTCAACACCAAAGGTAAGCTTTGTAAATTTGGGGAGATGAAACATGGGCCTCTCTTATATAAAAGAGAGAACTGCTCTTCCTTCTGCCAAAGAAAAGCACCAAACTTCGAAGTCAACTTGAATCAGACAAGCTTAAAGCAGAATTGCATTATAGTAGCAGATCTTTATTATGCGTTGTTGTGTAATCCATGAAGAAAGGGTAGCATGTTGAAGATGGGGATGATGGTTTTGGTGTATGGCGGGGGACAGTTTTGGCTGTGAACTATGAAGCAAAAGTATTCAAGAATTGCAGTATAATGGCAGATCTTTATTTGGTAGTTCACCGTCTCTTAATTCACAAAATATTCAAGTGTTCAAACTTCCATCCATCCATCCATCCATATATATATAGAAGGGATCAAATAGTCTTGCGTCCCGTGAGATAGTATGTAGACTCAATCTCATCCACTCATCTAATAGATCCGATGGTTCAGATTTTTCGGACTTTTAAGCATAATTTCCTTCATTAAGGGATAGATTAGTAATTTGATTTGTTATGTGATTGCGAAAACAAACAATGCATTTAGTTGAACCGAACAATGTATTCAAATGAACATAAAATGCATTCACTTGAACACAAACATGCATATGAGTTTCAATTTTAATGCATGTCAGAACGCTCTCAACGCTGTCATTCAAGATCCAGCCGCCACTTCACACCCACAGCCGCACCACCCGTCATCGCTCGTGCACACCTGGTACCGCTTTGCACACACCCAACGCCGTTGAGTGCGATGCAGTTTTATATTATTTTAAATGCAGTATTTAGTTGTTTTAAATGCAGTGACATGTTATTTCATATGCATTATTTATGTTTTGTTGTGGCTCTTCCCAAACCTAGCGCCGACAGCACTCAAATACCCCTACCTGGCCGGAGCCCACCCAAGATCCCTACCCAACGTCCATATCCGGTCGGCAGACACAACGCGCACTCCAACATCGGTTATGTGCGATGCGTTGTTATGTTATTTTGAATGCATTGTTATGTTATTCTCATGCATTGTTACTAGGGGTGATTTGGGACCGAGACTGGAAATTCCGTCCCGACCCGAGTCCCGACGGATTCGGACCCCGAGTCCCAAATTTACGGGTTTGGGACCGGGACCGGACCGGAAATTTTGATTTTGGTGTCGAAGTCCGGTCCTGTTGAAAATCCAAGTCCGATTTTAAATATATCTAATTTTAATTTCGGGACTTTCGGGATATTTTCGGGTAATTTCGGGACTTCGGGACTTTCGGGACTTTGGGACTTGGGGACATTTTCGGGTAATTTCGGGACTTTCGGGTAATTTCGGGACATTTTCGGGTAATTTCGTGACTTCGGGACATTTTCGGGAAATTTCAATTCGGGACCGGGACTAAAAATTGTAAATTTTTGGGACCGGGACTCCCGAAGTCCCGATCGGGACCCAAAAATTGCAAAATTTCGGGACTTCGGGACTCGGGACTCGGGACGGGTACCCGGTCCCGACCCGATTCTCACCCCTAATTGTTACGTTATTTTCTATGCATTATCTGTGTTTTGTAGTGTCTTTCCCCAAACTCAACGCTCGCGGAGACCCCAACGCATGGACTCCACTACCAGCCATTGGTGTCTTCCCATTTTGCCCCGAGGGAAAATGGGTTGCCACGTGTCAAATTTTGGTGCGTCCCACGTGTTCAAAATGTGGTCTAGATTGAATACTACATAATATCCGGGGACGGATACTACGGAACCCAACCCTATATATATATATATATATATATATATATATATATATATATATGAATCGGTAGGAAATGATAATTTGGTATGAAATGAGAATGAATTTAGGCATTTGATTCGTTGGATCAATGATTGAGATTTAATTTCGATTGTCTTACTGGCTTTTGTGTGCTAGCGGATTATTGTGTAATACTAGAACCCTTCTTGTCTCAACAAGAATGAAAAATGTTAAACTAATATATTTAAAATATGTACTACGAAAAGATGAAATATGTGCTAAATTAACACATGCAATATAGTAATTACGATTGTCTTTATACAAATATGAAAGATATGCTTTGATTTACGTATTAATTCCTATTACCTACACTTATTTACATTCTCACATGAACCAGGAAGCAGTTTAGTTTATGCTAAAAGTAACAACAATTGCATTATAGTTACAGCACCTACCATATGCATACTTCCTTTCTTATTCTCCCAGTTAATCTCTTACGCTAATCTACTACAAATGAATATTTAGTTTACTAAATTGGGTTACCCATAAAAGTAAAATAAAATATGAATTCAAATTCTATAACAATATAACAAGGCCTTACGCACAGACCAATTCGGTAAAATTGAAAAATTTGACGTATATCTCCCCTCCCCGGGAAAAAGGAAAAAAACAATAATAATAAAAATAAAAAAAAAAATAAAAAATAAATAAAGATCTAGAAATACTTATCATGCCTAATAAATTTGATATTACAACTACAAAATCTGAGGACTAGCTAAAATGTACTTGCAAATTACACATTAGAATCATATAGAAATATTTGAGGTGTGCATTCATCTTAATTAAAATCCTAACAGTATTAATAAATTCTAATTATAAATTAATGAATTCTATTTAAAAGTTAATGAATCTTAATTAAAATTTAATTAAGACTGATGCATCACTCATCCTGCATATCTCACTACTTGTAACAAAAAATGATTTCATTCCAACAAATATAAATAATAAAATAAAGGAAACTGAAGATCAAATACATGTACGCGAAAGCAATGAAACCACCCAATTCACCATGCAAAAATATCACAAAATTCCCCAACTAATGTTTTGCAACATCACATTGAACTCCCAGCAGCCGAAGTTCCCGACGAGTCAGCCACATCCTTGAGCCTCATCTTCCCACGCTCCGCTGAGCCATCCACGGCCCTATCCAGCCGCTTGAGCCAGGCATCATAGTCGACGGCGATGGGGTCCCGCATATGCCGTCAACGTAGTCCGCAAAGCCTTCAAGATCGGCGAGACCTCCCCACCCGTTGCTGTATCACCCGCTTGGCCCAGCTCCGCTGCCTCCACTTGAGCGCCGACTCCATCGAATCCTGCTGCGCATCGAACCCCACAGACGTAGTACAGCAAGTACACGACTCTCCAAGTCGGACGACGGGCAGAGCTTCCGTGCTGGAGCGCGTGAGCTGATGAGAACTGTAGGTTCAGCGCCGGGCTGTCCCGGTCCTCCAACACCGCACGGCCCCACGAGATGAGCACGAACACACCCAAGCCCTCGAGCCCCTCTCCTCGATGATCCGTGCGATATTCTCCGCCGGATGTCACCGTGGAGGACGTTCGCCATCTTCGCTCCGCAGCGCCACGAGGCAGTCCCGCAGCACGGGTCGCCTCGGCCGAGAAAGGGCCGTCGTGGGCGACGACAGATGAGACCGCCTCCCCCACTGGGCACGTCACAAGTATTGGCGTTCCGCACCATGGATGGTCGCAGCGACCCTTCGGGCTCTGCTTCTCGCACGGGCCCGAGTGGACGATACGGCCCGACGCGACGATCTCTGGCAGATGCTTGCAGGAAACACCCTGCTCTTTGAAGATGTTCACCACCTTAGTCTGCCTCTGTACTTGGTACCACAGATTCATATCCTCCCACGACGGCTCCAAACGGGACGGGTGGGCCCCGACATATAACATCAGCGGCTGCGCGTGGCAGTCAGCAGCAACGGCAATGTACGAGCAGCCATTCCCATCATCAAGAAAATCTTGAATCTGGAAGCTCTTTATACCCTGGTTCTGATCTTCCAACAGCAAAATCTGGCCCTGACCAAGGTCCAACCGTGGCCCTTTCCTTTTCGGATTTTGATGACATTCACTATCGAGCTCCACAATTTCTCCGTTGTAACCGCTCTCATGTTGATAAGGAACGAGAGCATTATCATTCTCAACCACCTGGCTCTCCATTCTCCGTTTTTGGAGGCGGAGACTATGCTTCGCTGCAAGAGATGCCATAGACTTCCTCGGCGGACCATTCCATTGAACGATCGAGTAAAACATCGCCAGAAGTATCTGCAACGTTCCCAAGTCCCCCCAGTTCACGTTTCCGAGCTTGTTCCATATTCGGTCCACATGAGAAACGCTCACTTCTGCATGACACGCGATCCAATCCACCATAGACTGATAAGGGTTATCCAAATTCACTTCCAATTTTCCAAGGTCGCCACCAAGCTTCACGACACCTCCAAGTTTGGAGTCTAGAATGGATACATAAACATGGTCGGTGGTAATGTTGTTGTACTTACTCAAACTCCTTGACAACAGTATATGAACAGCGTAGAAGAGAGCTTCACAAATAACCTCAGGGGGAAGCCCACATTCGTCTCCTCTCACGAGATTCTGTTTGAACAAGACGAACTTGACCACATCGTCCCAACGAGCGTGTAGGCTGCCTTTACTTTTCGACATCAAAGCCGCACCACAAAGCCCTCCGAGTCTTCCTCTAGATATCGCCTTGTCGACAGTGTAAAATTTGGATCCCGGATAACGAGGAAAGGACACAAAATACGGCAAGGGTTTATTCTTATGCCAAAATGCATGCCATAGCCCTTCAGCGGCAGTATGCAGAAAATCTTCGAGGGCGAGAAACTCGTCTTCTTTAAGATTGTTGGAGGCGTAAGGTGGGTAAGGCATCCGTAGTAGCTGTTGAAACAGAACTCCCTCCAGAGCAAAATCAAAGGTTCGCAGGTCATCAATCGAGAAGGGAGAGCTGAAATGGTGGTCGCCATCTGTGGTTTTACCGAATAAATTCTTCCCACCCAATCCTCAAGATGCTCGCTAATATATTGAAGTCAACCAGCTTCATTGAATACTCCTTGAGGACCTTATACACCCTTCTTGAAGTTGGAAGGAATTTACTTGAATTGCTGGATGTTGTACGAACGGAAACCACTGCGGTCATGGAGATTTCACTTATTTGTTATTTTATTCTACTGAGGCGAGGAAGAATCACAAGACTTCAAAGGAGAAAACAATGGAAACAGAATGTCCATGGTTAAGAAATGTATAACTGGCTTTGAGTGCCAGAGCAGGTTTCTATAGAGATAAATATTAAAGAACTTTCATTTTTTAAATTAAAATTAATAAGAAGAAAATGGATGATTTGGAATGCTAAATTATTGAGTGAAATTCTGAATACAAAGTATGTTTCATCACTTTATACTGACCATCTAGATTTAAAGAAGAGAACTCATGAAGTGAGTTTGATATTGCCATTTATTTTATCTTGTAAGCACTTAATAAGCAGTGTAGGCCAATTGATGCAAGAAGTGAAACATACGATTAGTTTGCAGATGTAATCTGTTAAGTATAATATAATATGAATCACCAAGTTGGAAAAGATGATCTGAATTGCATATTCAACCTATGGTCATAATAGGATAGCTTTGAAAGATTTTGTTGACAGATTTTGCTCTTTTATGTTTTTTCAAGTTATCGCATCATTTAGTAGGCTATACAAATACAGTGTGCAAGCTAGAAAAATATGATGGACATCCAAGACTCGACTCTGTCATAACAAGCTCAAGAATACGCCTGGGTGAAAAGGGGGCGGCCTGCAAGAGATTCTTTAGCGTAATGGATAATGATACTTTTCAGGTGGCAGAGCACCAAATTCAGCAACTCATATTCACTAAACATTACCATATTCAGGTGTTGAGAAAATTGAGTTTTCATTTCTGACAAAGATAAACCAAAATTGGAAGATACTTTGAAGTAGACATACCAGATGCAGATTTCCTGAAACTTCCCTCCAAACTTGGACCAGGGGATGAGTCGGAATCATTTTTTTGCACACCTGAACGTATAAATGAAGGGTATTATTTACAAGTCGGACTCTGGAATACGAAAAATTTAGAGAAAGAAAAAGAGAAGTACTAACAAATGATAAAAGCAGATATGATGAAAAAATATAAATGGACTCAAATTTTGGACTTAAGAGCTGAGCAATTGAACAGTGAGATTAAAAGGGGGTGATAAACAGAAATAGAAAAAAAAAATCTCATTTACTTGGTAGTAGAACAAAACAAGCGCAAGACACGAAGGTGCAACAACAAAAGTCAGATATACAATAACTGGTGGCAGGTATAAGCATTTTGCAACTTGATAATCCAGAATTGAGATTGCAACAAAAAAGAAAGAGATTATCAAAACCAAATTCGGATAAAACTTTTTTACAAGCCAAGACAGATTTCATAGGGTGAAAGGAGACAGAATGCAGCTAAAGCAATGAATTTGGCCAGAAAATTTAGAGGCATTTCTTGAACAGTTACTTCAAGGAGCACCACAACACTAGAGTTCAGACGATTCTGATGCACCATTGATTTGCAATTTCAACCTATACACAACAATTTTGTTGAAAAATGAATGCTTAAAAGCACATTGACACAGGCGGAAGTTCAAACATAAACCAAGAGCAATTTACATCAAAGTTGTTTATTGAATTACAACAATAGACATTGAATAGCAGTAGCTTCAACTGTCATAAATGAATGACAGAATAAACGATGGCTATTAACGCATCAAAGAGTCAAATCCTACAGAATTAATAAATGAAATACGTTGACCTAAGCAATGCCACATTTTTATCTACCTCCTCTTTAAATTAGGAATCAGAATCATGGACAAGGGCAAATGTTTCATTTCCTCACTGCTCCCAGCATCCAAGCTGACATTGAAGAAAGCAAGGTACAACCTTGAGAAATGCATCAAGCCCACAAGTCAAGATCTTGTCTTCGCAGTTAAATCCACCTTTCCTCATCTGCTCTTCTATTCTTGCTTCTTGTTTCCCTTATTATTACTATTTTCTTTTGATAATAAATTAATAACCCTTTTCATTACTTTTAGTTTCTGAAGCAAAGAACATAAACTAACGAAATCGAAACGCAGAAAAATAGCACCCAAAAAACTGAACAAGCAAAATGCGAGCGAGTTTGAGGCTTTGAACTCACTGAGTCTCATACTGGAAGCCGCTCAACTGAAAAATTTCCAATCTCAGCTTCCAAATCTATGACGAATCTTGGCTGGCAAATATTCTTGAAACTCAACGACTTCCCACATAATGACAAGGCATAATATGGACCAGATAACAAGGCACAAGAATGTAGAGAGAGAGAGAGAGCGAGCAAGAGAGAGAGTCAACAAAGCTAAAAGCTTGGGTAATGGAAATGAATGCTAAAATGTGATGGGAAGTGATACAGAAAACGAAATGGGGAGGTGTTTGAATGATGATGTTAATGGTGCCTCCCACAAGTTTCTATGCCATTATTCTAATGTATGTGGCTGTTGTTTTGTTGCTCTTGTTCTCATGCTTCTTCTTCTTTGTCTGCTTTCTGTTTCTCTCACCATTATTATTATATACTACTATTTAACTATTTTCTGCTAATACAGAATATTTTGGCCAGAGTGGATGAATGAATTCTTGCATTATGGGCAATGTTGTTTGATAATTCTAGTATGCTCCCAACTAGAGCCGGCAAAATGAGCCCGCCTGAAAAGCTCGCCTGGACCGGGTTTGGAATGGTTTGAGAATTAAAATTAAAAAAAAAAACCTACTAAAAAGCCAAGCACCAAAACCCCGGCTCACGGCTTCAAAAAAAAGCCGGGTTTTGGGCTAAAAAGCCACTAATATTTTATTAAATATATATATTTTATAAATTATTTAATATACATATCTATAATTTTTAATAATATTAATTATATTTTATAGTAAAGTTTCTTGCTAATTCACATATTGGTCGTGAAAATATTTTTTTTGAATTGCAACACATCAAAGTTCTGAAAAAAATAATAACTTCAAAATAATAACTTTATAAATCATTCAAAAATAATTCATAAAAGAAATGGTTCCAAAAATATATAATAATGATTAATGACCTTATAATACGTAAAACTATTTTGAATCATTGATCTTAAATATATATTGTATAATTAATTTATTTTTTCGATTATTTTAGGCGATAAGTGGAATTGACATTTAACAATATCATTTACCTTGATTTGCAATTATTAATTTATTTCTCCTTAAATTAAAGAACTAAAATTATACTACATTACAATATCATCGTATGAATACATAAATATGTCAAAATATACAAGAAGCATTATCATAAGAATAAGTAAGCTTAATATATTCTTATCATTGATTCTTTATTTAAATTGAGTTATGAGATTTTAATTATGTATTTCATTTATTTATTTTTGAAATTTAAAATATTAATTTTAAATATTAAAATGCAAAATAATCTAAAAAGCTCACCACTAAAACCCGCCCGGGGTTGGTTTGGGCTTTACATTTCTAGGCCCGAAAAATTTTGGTAGCCCGACCGCCCGAAAATATAAAAGCTGACGAGCAATGGGTCGGCGGCCCGGCCCGCTACTTTGCCACCTCTACTCCCAACCCCCAACTTTCTCAACTTGTGCTACAATTCCCTTCACATTTCTAAAATTTAAAACAATAACCCTTCATTTATTTATTTATCTATTATTTGAGATGGGGATGAGAAATTAGGAATGATCTCTCATTATTACACATTAAATGAATACAATTGAGCTATTATACTCGTATGATTACCTTTCAATTTTGAAAAGACATTTTAGTTGATTACACATCACTATAGCACAAAATTTGAGATTTTATTTTTCTTTTTAATATTTTTATTTTTATTCTTTTAAGTCTCTATACGAATCTTTTAGTCATTCCAACATTAGCTAAACGAGTCTTCAAATTTCGAAATACATTCATACGTTGATTTTTATTTAGTAGAATGCCCATTATGAAGCTGACAGATGTAATCTATCCACAAATATTCATTTTGTTTTTGGGATCAATGGGATGGTGGTTAAGTTGTTATGAATGAATTTTCTTATATTGTCCTAACTTTATATTATTCAACTAATAAAAAATTATTAGTTTAGTCATGACTCATAGTCACTTATCTTATCATCCTATCATTCAATGCACAATCAATCAACAACTCAAACTTTGACTTTGTGGTTTCATAAATAAAAATTGTTAAATATGGGATAAAATGTGATATGTATAATTGAGATATCTATTAACGATAAAAAAAAATCAAAAATACAAATAAGAACATAACAATATAAAACTAAATACAAAAGGATACTTCTACCATCCCAAAAAATATTTCGATGTATGTAGTTAGACTAATAAGTTTGAGCGGTTTCCATAATGCAGTAATGCACGATATAGTGACTTCATATATGACCAGATAATTATCTCTACGGGCTTAGATCAGTTGGTTAAGAGCGAGCAGATTTGAAAAAAGTGTGAGAGTTTTATCCTCATTAGGGTAGCTTCTTGTGGATACTAGGTAAAGTTTTTATAGCTTCTTAACTACTGAATCAATGTGATTTATCCTCTTATATTCTGATGAGACTGAGGTGTGGGCTCCTGAGGGAGAACTTCCCATTTGAAACAAAGTTCATGAAATTAGAAGGGGGAAGGACAAGCCTTGCAAGTTGTGATGGACTTAAACAGAACTTGGTAAGAGATGAGGGATGAAACTGCAAGGCCACATGTGTACAGATCACGAGCCTAAAAAGGGCAATGGGCCCTTAAAAAAAATTAAGGAGGAAGCAACAGCCAACTGCCACTTTACATAGCTCAACCTTAGCAGTTGGTCCCACTTAAAAGTGAATGCAACCCCATCTAAATCTCATCCTTCTTCCACGCGCTACATTCTACATGTCCTACGATTAAGGTATCCTTTGATTACTTTATCCCAAAAAAGGAAGCTCTTACCAAGATATCTCAGATATATTTTTATGAGAGTATTCAATGATTAAATAGCTAAGAGAATTTTTATATAATGTTCATAAAAAATCACTTTAAAGATAGTGAAACTTTCATACCGCAACTGTTAGGTGTCGATCCTTAAGTTTAGGGTTTAGATTACTAATTTGCTGTAAGTAATGCTATTCAAATTGTTAGAGTTGGTTAACTCGGACTAACTCTCCGATTTCAAGGAGTTAGTTATTGTATATTGTTTTGCCGCTTCTTCCTTAGTGTGCGAGTTACGACATGTTTCATGGATGCGATGGTAACACACCTAACACACAAACAGATCGCTACATATCGGAGGACTAAGTCTATTCTTCCTACTTTCCAGAGCAAGTCATTCAACTAACCACCATGACTTAGTCACTACCTAGTGGGCCAAATCGTGGACCACTACTTGCAAGGCCTCTTATCATCTATAAAGCAGAGGTGAAAAGCGACAAACAAAGATACGATTCATCAAGAAAAATCGGAGATCTGTTTATGTTGTTGAGTGCTTTTCATAACATTTCCAATATCACACGAAGTGTTTTAACTTCTAATGGTGTTAGAAGGTTGTCGCTTTTAGTACACGAGTGTTGTGAGGAAATCTTTAGTGTTTTCATATATCTTGAGAGATAGCTTCTTAGCTTTTCATAGATCTCGATAGATAGTTTTAGTACTCAACTTTCCGACTTTATCTTGTGGTAAAGTAGTGAGTTTTTGTAACGTCATTGTAAATTTTGTAGTGAATCATTTCATTATATCGGCATCTGATTATAATTATAATGCAGAAAAAGTTTCTTCGGTGTTCTTCAAGTTTTAATTACTGCTTTACTGTGTGTGGATAATCGCTCACATAACAGCTTGTGTGTTTTTGCGAGCAACATTTTCAATTGGTATCGAGCTTACACTCGATACATCGAGTGAGATCCCGCGGTATCTTCGCTACTTTCGCCATGGATTCAAACATTTTGGGTATTATCGACCACCAATTTTGGACGGATCGAATTATTCATACCGGAAGACCGCATTAACTCATACATTAAGTCCATTGATGTCAGCATGGCAACCGTGGAGAACGGATGGTTAGTCCCAAAGACCACCGATGTTCGTGCGATGTTACCCCAACACCGCCCGCGACAAAGGACACGAGATCGGTTGACGAAACTTCTTCGAGAAGGCCCTCAATGCCATTTACGCATCCGTGGACATGACAATGTTCAAATTGATCAAGAACAACGCGTCTGCGAAGATGTGGGATGTTCTTCAACGGCATTGTGAGGGTGATACAAGCATAAAGAGTCTCGACTTGATTCTCATTTCCAAATTCGAGAATATGAAGATAGGAGAAGAGAGAACATCAACGACTACACCAAGAGGATATCGGATATTGCCAATGAGTGTCAAGATCTTGGTGATGCGATAAGTAACAAGTTGTTTGGTGTCCAAGGCTCTTCGAACCTTACCCGCAAGATTTGAGATGAAGGTCACGGCTATTGAAATGTCTCAAACGGTTGCAGCCATTGAGTTCATGGATCTCGTGAATTCACTCAAAACATACTGAGATGAATCGGAGGAGAAGGTGCAATCAATAAAGCCGATCGTTGCCTTCATCACGCGCAACATCCAAAGGGAACATCGCGGAGATAATTGAGTTGGATGATGAAGAAGAGTTGCAGGAGATCAAAGTCATGCGATGATGTTGCTCTAATCACCGTGAAATTCAACACTATGGTAAGGAAGATGAACAAGGAGAAAGCTCAAGCCGTGCCTATGGATCAAAATCATCGAATGGTAGAATATCCGCCTTCAAAACCTCAAAGCTTCACTCCACCAAGACCGTGAGGAAGTCTTTTCCTCGGACACGCTTAGGTATGATTTCTCCAACATTGAAGGTATCCAATGCCGTGAATGCAAAGGGTATGGTCACTATGCAAACCAATGTGCAAACACGCCAAGAAAGAGAGGAAAGTCATACTTGGGTATCATGGAGTGATGACGGTCGAGTTCTTCAAGAGGTAAATAATGACAATGACGTGCGACCGACAAAGATGTTGCCACAAAGACTCCATGTCGCAGCTTCAAAACATTGTCGAGACGGCGAGGAGATGCGATCGGTTTGATCCAAGATCAAATGGTATGGTCTCGACTATTATTCAAGTTTGTTTTGCTTAAATGCTCTTGTGAATGATACAGATTGTGAGGCGATTACGATGAAGACTCTATCGCCATAGTACAGAGTTGAAAAAGCTATACAACGAGCTACTTGAAAATGGAAAGGACAAAGTCGAGATCTTGAGCTCACATCAAGAGAAAACACGGTGAAAGCATCTTTGCTAAGCTCAAGTCTTGGTAACACAAAGGAAGTCGAACTAAACAGGTGACATGTCAACTTGAGTGGCACAAGGTACGCTCGTAAAGTGGAACATGTACGCCTAAATTAGATGATGCGTTGTTAATGGGTAACCGACATCACTGGTTTAGGTTTTACGATGTTCCTAACATCGTTGTTCCTATTAATTGTCGCCACAAATGGAAACCATTCGTTAAAGAAGGTGAACCGGTAAAAGGGTAAAATGACACGAAGAAAACATAGAAAATACATATGCCATTATCGCTCTACACTGGTCACATTAGCCTTCGTTATAAACCAAGGCTGATTTTAATGGACATAGGATGATGCCGAGGTCATGTTATATGAACACTTCTTTACAGGTCCTTAACCGCCGTCACACACCGCAGACAAACACGACCAACAAGGGAACCGACTCAAAGAGAGTTTGGGTCGAAAGATGATATAAAATGCCATGTTGTTTATACCGCATTGAAAACTAACATTTCGGGTTCATGGTATTTTGATAGCGGTATCCGTCACATGATCGGTAACAAAAGCGCCTTGCCAACTATGAGTCGTATGATGGAGTAGTGTATCATTTGGAGGTGGTTCTAAAGGAAAATCATAGCAAAGGACTCCTAAATGTTCAAGGTTTACCTAGCCTCAAGAATGTCTTGCACGCATAAGGTTTAATGGCAAATCTTATAAGCATAAGTCAATTATGTGATGAAGAGTTGCAAGTTAAATTGACAAAGATTCTTGTGAGGTCTATGATGGTAAGAACACGTGTCTCATGAAAGGACGAGGTCATCCGATAATTATTATATGGCCGACGAACCAAAGTGCAATAAGGCACAAATAGATGAGAGTGTGTTATGGCATCAAAAGTTAGGACATACTAACTTTAGAAATCTTGATGTTAAACAAGATGGGCGATCGTGGACTACCCAAGTGGCGTGTGGAAAGGTGGTCGTGGTGATTGTCAAAGGGAAAAGCATCCCATGTTCCCACGCTGTTGTACAACATCGCGAACAACATTATGGTACAACACGATGTTTGAATCGCTTCACATGGATTTAGTAGGCCTGTCGAGATCGAAAGCTTGGGTGGAAAGAGGTATACATATGTCATTGTGGATGATTTTTCAAGGTATACATGGACATTCTTTTACGAGAAAATCAGACACGTTTGAAACGTTTAAAATCCTCTTTGCTAGAATTTTTAACATGTTTGGTGTTCAAGTGTCAAGGATTCGATCGATCATGGAAGAGAATTCGAGAATATCTCTTTCACAAATTTTTGAGAAAAGGGAATTTTCCAAGAATTCTCCGCGCCAAAACACCTCAACAAAATGGTGTGGCCGAGTGCAAGAATCGAACTCTAATAGAAATGGCACGAGTTATGTTAGCTCGAAAGGTCTCCAAACGTTTTTGGGTCGTTAACACCGCATGTCATATAAACAATCGCGTGAACATTCGACTGTGTTCCTTCAAAACACCATATGAAATTCGAAAGGAAGGAAACCTAATCTCAAATATTTTCACGTGTTTAGGTGTGTTTGTTACATCTTGAATGATAGAGAGTATCTCACCAAGTTTGATGAGAAGAGTGATAAAGGAATTTTCGTAGGTACTCTCTAATAGTCAAGCATACCGTATATATATCGAGATTACGGACCATTCAAGAGTCCGTAAATGTTGTTTTGATGATCTTGCTAATCTCGCAGGAAAAAGCGGGATGAGAATGTGGTGAATTAATAGAAGATCCCGTCCAACAGATGCTAGCGCGATGATGTCACAACCGCCGAGGCCACAGCCCATCTGAATAGCTACGCAAACATCCGAGGTTCCAGTGACACGGAGGATGGTTCAAACCGACGTCCAACAACAAGAAAGACGAGATCCTCCGGGAAGAATACGTAGAACCATCCAATCTCTCAAGTCATAGGTGACGCTCAAGATGGTATTCGAACACAGGTACAAAGCACCATTGAACTACCGAGAGATGGTATACTTTTCATCCATTTGTGCTTGAATGCCGTGTTTTATATGCTTCGCCTCTAAAATTGAGCCTAAGAATATAAAAGAAGCCTGGGTGATGAGTTCTGGTAGTTGATATGCATGATGAACTTAACCAATTTGTTCAAAATGATGTGGGTATCTTGTTTGAGACACGCTGATGGAATGTTATCGGAACAAAGTGGATTTTCAAGAACAAATCGGACGAATTTGGTGTCATAATCCGCAACAAAGCGGACTTGTCGCACAAGGATACACCAAGTGGAAGGCATAGACTTTGACGATACATTTGCACCGGTTGCACGATTGAGTCCATAAGGTTGCTCCTAGCCATCGCATGTTATTTGAACATCAAGCTATATCAAATGGATGTCAAAGGAGCGCCCTAAATGGTGAACTCAAAGAAGAGGTATATGTTGAATGACCCAAGGATTTGAAGATCCACATAAGCTCAACCATGTTTTCGTGTTAAAGAAAGCATTATACGGTCTTAAACAAGCACCGAGAGCATGGTATGGTCATTTAACAAAGTTCTTAATTGATTTCGGGTTTGTTCGAGGAATGTTGACGAACATTGTTTATAAACGAAGTCAAGATAACATTCTTATCACACAAATTTATGTGGATGATATGATTGTTGGATCTACCTCACAAAAATGCTTGATGAGTTTGCGGTGCTATGTCGCCTAAATTTGAGATGAGCATGGTAGAGAACTAACATATTTCTTAGGTCTCCAAGTCAAACAAATGGATGATGGAATTTTCGTGTCCCAAGCAAGTATGCACGGATATGGTGAAAAATTCGAGTGGAAGGAGCAAAGCATATGAAAACGCCAATGGGGTCAAGTGACAACCGACCGAGACGATCTTGGAGAAGATGTTGACCCAACACTCTACGATCAATGATAGAAGTCTCCTATATCTCACACACCACGACCCATTTGATGTTCAAGTGTGTGTGTGCGCCAGTACCAAGCTAAGCTAAAATGTCACACTTAAAGTGCATCAAACGTGTTATCGTGTATGTATCCGAACATCGGATCTTAGCATTTTCTTTTCAAAAGACATGAACACGAATTGGTTCGATTTAGTGATTCGGATCGACCGGGGATACGGATGATAAGAAGAGTACGAGTGGGGCTGTTTTACCTTGGAAATAATTTGGTGTCTTAGCATAGTCGTAAGCAAAATTGTGTGTCTCATTCATCGCCGAGGCGTAATACGTATAATGGAAGTTGTTGTACACAGCCTCTTTGGTTGAAACAAATGCTTAACGACTATGGTATTGTGAGCATCGAAATCATGGTATATTGTGATAACATAAGTGCAATCAATATCTCTAAAACCCTGCTCAACATTCTAGGACAAAACACATAGATATACGACACCATTTTATAAGAGATTTGGTGGAGGATGAGGTAATCGTTAGATTATGTGAAAACCAAAACCAAATCACGATATTTTCACTAAGCCCCTAGATCACGAGAGATTTATGAGTCTTCGAGATCTCTTGGTCTTGCTCTCGCCAATAAAGCTTGAATATATTTGTTTGTATCACAAAATGTAATATCCGAAGGTGATACAACTGCTTTGATAACACTTATCGTGTTGATGTTTGTTATCTAACATGCTCTCCAATGCATGACTCAATATGATGAAGAATATCTAGTAATACGTAAAAACACCAAAGTAGTTTGGGGGCACGGCGTTAGCGACGATGCTACCTTACAAAACTGCGACCATGATTGCTTTCAAAGCTCTCGACAATAGTGCAATCGAATTTTACACGGGTCAGATTTATATGTTTTATTCGATTAAAATGAGCCTATGTTTATGGAGATGTTATGATAACATTTTGTGAAATACCCTAAAATCCGTGAGTAATCCTGCATTTTGGAATTTACGTTCCTTTAATCCCTATTTTGGAGATATCGGTAAAATTGGTTAAGTGGTATCACATTTATTTGATCTGATTTTTGTCTCAACAAAGCCCCATATTTATCTCCTATTTAATTGGCACCGTATGATGTGGAGTTTGTTCCTTTAAATTAGGGTTTGTTACAAGAGATATTTTTTTTTAAATCACATCACCTGCATGCCTATCCACTTGCCTGCAACGCTGCTTATAACCGCCGACCGACACGATTATGTCACTTATCATATCACAGTGCTTATACTCATTGCAAAAAGGCTTAAACGCTCCATTTACCACATTCATTTATTTTGCACGCTTAACCTCTCTCCCGAAAAATGGATCCACCACCTCCGCCTTGCTCACTGGTTTGCTAAATTTTAGAAAGCTCGCGAAAATGCAAGCAAGCATCGGCGACCCAAACACCACCGAGACACCGGACCAAGCACGACTCGGTGGTACCAGAAAGGTCCCACTCTTGAAATGGAACTCGTGAAAGCAACTCCCATTCGACAATATATCCAGGAAGGTGAAGCGTCAAAGCAAACAGAGAAGGTGAAAAGAAAGAGGAAAATTGCCAACAAGAAGATCGGAGCGTATACCACGGCAAGCACGCTCTGAAGGCCGGGATCACCGGTCCATGTCGACATTACGGGAGGAACCAAGATATTTCTACCGACGAAGGAACAAAGGAAAAGAGGGTCCTCCTCCTAGAGAACCCTCACCGTAGTCCGACAAACCGCGTGATGGCTGGGATCACATCGAGTCATCCTCCGAGTCAAAAGAAGAAACATGGGTTTCCTGAGACTCCTCGGATCCTCGGGAAGAAGACGAGGTTCAAACCACAAGAGCGACCAACCTGATTCGAGACTCGGTGAGGACGACATCTCACTAGCAAAATTCTTCGTGAGCTTAAGAAAGGCAAGATTGAAGGAAAGAAGAAAGAAAGTACGGTAAAGACTACCGGATCCACTGCTCCGCCCATCGCTCCCACAACCGCTACACCTCCGTCCCTCCTCGATCGCTCCAACGGCATCTCCATCCACTAATCCACCAAAGACTCTAAGTCCCTACCAAGGAAGAAAATTGGGACTCTAGCTCGAGAACCCATCAATCTTTGCATTCGATATTGAGGTGGAAAGAGCTCATTCTTCAAGTTCTACAACAAAGAAGGTGAAAACGCTGGGAACAATTCAAGCACTTGAAATGCTTGAATGAGACGAAAATTGACGAGGTAACGCTTTCTACACAACCTCGTTGATTTCCTTAAAGAAAGAAGACTTTTTAACACTGTCACGGTTATACACCCTATCCAAAGAATGTTATTCGACATGTCTATGCTAATATGGACAAGTCGTTTGCTGATTGCACATCGAACAAATCCTGCAAGGTGTATTTCAGACGCAAAGTTTTTAACATCTCTGCGTGCGAAATTAATGCATTCTTTGGGTTAGATGAGTTAACAAATGATGTGAATGTTGATGATAATGATGAGGTAGCAAAGGAAATAACAGGAGGACGTGTTAAAAAATGGAAGAGTCCAATGTCTAGTGGGTGTTTGACGTATTTGCATTCTGTTCTGTTTAAGCTTATGACGACTAACCTGATGGTGTCGTCAAATAGACTGATGGTTACTATGCAACACGGCATTTTGTTGTATAAGATTGGAAAGGGATACCATTCAACTTTGGTAAGTTGGTGGTAGAACAACTAGGTGCTTTGCTGCGTAAACATAATCCAACACATCGCTGCTTCCATCGTTGTTGTATCAATTGTTGAAGAAACAAGGTATGTCGATGGATCCGAGACGCACTATTCAAGACTTTCAAACATTCTCCATCAAGAACACCTTATTTTCGGGAATAAGCTCCCAAACTTGCCATGGAATAATCCTTCCAAGTCAACGAGATGGACAAGAGTTCAAGCTAGGACCGACGAGATGATCTCTACCCCGGTCAAGCGTGTGTGATATGTTGGATCAATTCAAAAACTTGAACAAAGTTTTTTGGAAAGTGTACGTGCGGCTCGAATTGAAGTTACAGGGCTACGTATTGACTTACTTGGAATCATTTCTTCTCAAAAGGGAGAACAAGTAGGGGAGCGATTGAGCGATCTTTGGAATGACAAGTGGAGGAGGAAATATGGATGTGGACATTTGAATCATTACGAATCACGATGCATTCTTGAAATTTTATTTTCTTTGATCGGAACATGTTTTTGTTTAAAACAGGTTATGGTTGGTGATCGCTAATTTTCTAACACGAAAAGGTGTAAATATAGGGTAAGCGAAGTATCGTATCCACAGGGATTGTAATGCGAAAATACAGAAGCTAACTCAACAAGGATTCATCATTATCCAAGTAACAAATATGGTTTTGTGAGATTTTAGGGCTTCGGAACTCAATCCAAAGCAAAGGTAACAAAACAGAAAGTAAATTAAAGCAATAAACACACGGATGTTTAAAAGCAGATAAAGACGACTAACCCTAGGTTGCATTAATCCTATCCACAACGATGATTATCCTGCTCCTATTAACCAATTTTAATCCGCATAAGATGGAAGATCACATATATAACCGATAATTACATTACGACAAAGCGGTCAGAGATTACTAGTTTTCCCTATCACTTTACGCCTCTAGGTGAAAACAAGTAACTCAAACGGATCACAAAGAATATGCTTCCTACGAATATCCTATCTCACCACGACTCAAGGCTCATTCGTATCATGCATTCGATATCGATTGACAATTAACACAATTACGTAATTAACCGACAACCAAATATGCATCGAGATTGATCGAAAACCAACACATATAAATAAGCACAATCGAATCATGAATCAATGCATGGACGGTAAATAACGATAACAGAATCACAACATATAGGATCGAATCATGCAAACCCTAGATTAGAACGAAAACTAGCTGTACATAATAAACGGAATGAAATACGATTTAATCATAAAGATGTAAATTAAATATATAAAACCCGTGATGTAGCGTTGATGAACACGTTGGGCTTGAATCCCAACCTCAAAAAAAATGGAAAATTGCGAGATCGTCTCGACGTAAACGTTCCTGATCGTAAACAAAACGTAAACTAACGAAGAACAATCCAGAAACAACTCTAGAATGAAAATATGTGGAACCTAAAGCTAAAACTCGAAAACTTATGAAAAAAGCGAAAAGAGGCTGCGAATCGTAGGGTCCGAAGTTGGGCGCGGGGTGTTGCCATATATAGCACACCCCAAACCCTAATTTTCCTTCGCCGCTGCCTCGCGACCACCCTTCGCGGTCGCTAGGTGTGGTCGCGAGGTAAGTCTGCTGCCTTCTCGCCCATGGTTGCCTCTTCGCCCGCTTGGTTGGTTCATGACCATGGCTAGCGGTCGCTAGGAAATCTGATCCGATCGCGATCGTCGTCCCAACTTCTCGGCTACTGGGCTTCGCTGGGAACGATTTCGCGGTCGCGGTATCTGGGTTCTCGGCGTGTTTCCTAGCGGCCGCCTAGCGACCGCTAGTCGGTCGCTAAAACACGCCAGATTGTGTGTTTTGGCTCGCCGCCCTTGCTTCGATTTTCAACATATGGACCTACACAACACCAAAAGAACACCCAAGAGCAGATCTTCTAGAAATAGATAAAACATTAGGAATCGATACGTGGCGCACATTAAACGAGCTAAACTCATCTTCAAATATCAACTATAAACGTAAAATGCGCTTTATCAAACCCCCAAACTTAAATCATTGTTTGTCCTCAAACAAAACCAAAACAGAAAGACACAACGAAAAGATCAACGAGCGTAGCAAAGATGACAACCATTCTAGCCTCGTAAACATATCAACGCCAAAAATATTAGTGCACATGACGACGTTAGCCAACTCAACACAAACAACAATTGACGGCAAAACTTATTTAATTCAACCTCACAACGGCATGTGTGTAAAATATAGGATACACTCAACTCATAAAGAAATGTAGGACGGTATACACTCAACGATCAATGCAATGCAACATCTTACCATAGGCTTGCCGCTTCTCTAATATCTCCACCACGCTGTCAGGTTCAAATTAGGATCAAAGAGGTCTTTTCATAGGTTGTAATGTAGGCACATTGGTTAAGGTAGGATAAAATATGGCTAAGTGACTCAAGAATATTCCAAGCACCCCATTTATACTTTTCGACACATATGGACTTCTGTCTATTTTCCTCTTCTTTCCAACGTGCTAAATCAACGCTTTAATGCCACGTAAGGTACCTATACTTTGATTAAAGACCCTTTATGCTCAACACTCATAGTGAACTTAACATTTTTCTTTTTCTTTTCTTTTCTAGAGCTTACTGGGTTTATCTTATACAACAAAGGTACTATTCTTCACCACGATGTGTTTTTCTAAACGAAACTTTTCTCATCATCACTACATCAAAATTTCACCCTTTGATTCCCATATCCATCCTCACCTCCTATCATCCGTTAATCAAAGAAAAGTCTAATAACGGCTCAAAGAAGGCGACAAATGGTATATATCATCGGGTTAGTGTTTGGGTGATAAGTGGTTAACAACGATGGCCTTTATCCTTTCCAAATTAAACACATATCGCAATCTCGACACGTAAACACGGCAAGTTCTAGAAGACAATCACATGCACGATATCACACAATTAATGTAAACTCAGATCAAGATATGTATACAAAGAAGCTCAAGTCTCACAGGATAAGCAAAGGTGAAAATAACAAGCTAAGCCATCTCACGTCATTCATACGCCATTTTCTAACATATCATGCGCACTATCATTAAATTTCACCAAAATTTCTATCGTCATTGGCCACATGGATTAACATACTTCACTTAACTCGTTGATCGATGCACACAAAACGAAAAACAAAACAAAACACGACAAAAGATCCCAAAGCATAACAACTAAACCTATAAAGCATAGAAAACATAACCAGATTCTCAACCAACCAAACTCGTTTACTCCCCAAACTTATTGTGAACATGTGGAAACAATAAGGTTTGCGAAAAAGTAGTTGGGAGAAAACTTACCTGAAAGTCACACATTCGGTGGCGGATAAAATCCACGCCATCGATTCCATTGTCGCATCATCTCCATCATCTTCGTTGTTGCTCGAGATGTGCTTGTTGTTGGGTGATAGATGGCTCACCGCTCCATAATCGATGTCAAGTTCCGTCAATATGGTTGAGACGACCATCTATGTGATCTAATCGATCATAAATCCCGGTCGCTTCGAACGGGTGGCGGGTGCAATATGCGCCTATCTCGTGAGCCACTTGTGCCTCGGCTTGCTCGGCTTGCTCGGCTTGCTCCTCATGCGGTTGCTCGCCCGACCGCCTTGCGCTCACGCGTTGCGTCCATGCATAATGTGCGCTGAGCTCATATTCCAGCCAGATCCGGAGTAAAGTATCGGCTTATGCTTGTGAGCTCGGGATTGGGCGGAAGATTGATTGGCCGCTTTGATCATATAATGACCACAAGTAACGCCGAGTGCCTCTTGAGAACGCTCGACGATAGGCACGCCTTGTCCAGAAGATGTCGTGAGAGATCGGACTATCTCGAATCGTAATCCCAAAGAAATTAGCAATGGGGTAACGAATCCCCATACATATCTTCAATTACCCAAACGTGGATCGCATATGGAAGTGCCGAGCTAAGAACATGCCGGCATGCATCTTCCGTTGAACACGGCTCCAATCGTAATGCTCATATCTTGTGAGAGGACAAAGGCGGCGCTCGAACGGCCATGCAAGGTGAATGTGAGGAATGGTGGAAGTAACGGACATTGGATTCCGAATCGAGCTAGCCTTTGATCTCGAGGCATCATAATATGGAGTGTGCTCGAGTCTGGGCCCATGAACTTTGGCATACGCTGATCGTGTACTGACGCCCCTATGTAATTTCCTTCCGATTCCATTGATGATTCCATTAAGTTCGCTTCACGGAGAGTTGACGGGCTCATTGTCGAGCCGAACATGATGTAGTTCGCATGCCGTTTGTCTTGTGAACATGGAGAGTCGACAAGAATTCGGTGTCGATCCGTATGTAAGATAATCGGTCGTGATAATCGAGTACGCCCGACCTCTCTGCTAACCACGCCACATCATTGGTGATGTCCATCTCGACACGTATTGAGGCACATGAAACGTGAATGCCTATGCCGTAGTCTCACCAATCTATCCCAACGCTTCGACGAGTCACTGCGCCCGACCCCAAAATTTTCGGATCAATTCATCCGTGGTGCCATGCGTGGCTCGCCGTGATGCTCATCATGATGCTCATCGTGGAAATCATCTTGTGTCTCGTCGTGGGAAGTGGAGACAATGCTCTCGCCTTTTCGCCATGACCGTGAGTACGCTGCATATTTGTACCTAAAAGAATTTCAAAGTTAGCCCGTATGAATGAAACAATCAAAACAACGCCAACCCAAAATGCTCAATATAGATCCCCAAACTTCAACTTAATCAAATTATTTCCATATTGTCATATGATCTTGCAAGATAACACACAATGGGAAAAACACACACGTACCAAAAAATTTCAAAGTTGACGCTCGGGCGAAAACTAGCGATCACCCTTCGATACCTAGCGGTCGCTAGGAGGTCGCTGGCACCGCCACCGCCGCCGACGGGGCGCGACATGTAAGGCAAGCCATGACGATGCCAGCGCCAGCGGTCGGCCTTGATCATACAGCTGTCACCGTATCAGACAAAAAGTTTCAAGGCTATTTTCACAAATTATTAACCCAAATCAACAATGTAGGCATATTAGACGAACAATATACGTGTATAAACGTGAATAAACCTATCATTGGACAAATCATGCTCAAACACCACCCAAATCTAGCAAAATAAGCCCTAATCTCTCAAAGTTAATTAAACCCACCTCAAGAGGATAAATGGAACAAATCCTTCCTAATCATGCTCAATAAAAGTAAACCCATGAAGAATTAAACAAATATAGCATACCTTGGGTGGATTTGATGGAGAAATGCAAGAAAATTGGGGAGAGAGGTGCTTGTGTGCTTGAGAGGAGGTTTGTCGCTATTTTAAAAACGTGTGTGTGTGTGTGTGGGTTACAATTTTGGGAGAAATAAGGGTAAAACGCTGGTCACGGCGGGCGGGTCGCGACGGATCTCGCGGTCGAGCTCGCGATCGCGAGCTTGGCCACAGCTCGCCGCCGCACAAAAACGCTCGCCCAATTTCATGTTACCCTTGCGACCTCGCGGTCGCTAGGGTGGTCGCTAGTACTTTTTTTTTTTTTTTTTAAAAGAAAGCTATTAAACTTTGGGATCTAACAAAACAACGAAACACGACACAAACACGTAAACACAACCAAAAACAAAAAGAAAACAACAAAACAAAAAGGTGTAAACTGCTGGGTTACCTCCCAACCAATGCTTAGAATTATCGTCGCTAGCTCGACGGTACTCGTATCATGGTTCGCTTAGTGGGTCACCTGACTTCTCGGTCGGTGTGACTTGAAGTATGATTTGAGGTACCGCCGCTCACTTTAAAATGTTGCCCCGAGTCTAGGAGCTCAGAACTCCCATCGCAAACACACGGTAAACATTGTACGGCCCCGACCATCTTGACTTGAGCTTTCCTGGAATAGACGGAGTCGAGCATTGTAAAGGTGACTTCATTACCCGCGAAAATCCTTTGGCACGAATGTGGAGGTCATGAAATTTCGGGCTCTTTCCTCAGATATCCGAGAATTCTCGAAAGCTTCATTCCTCCACCTGTCGAGCTCCAACAGCTGGTCACCTCATCATACCGCCTCCTCAAGTCCATGTTGATTCTCCTAGTCGCCCAACACGCTTTGTGCTCCAATTCAACCGTAAATGGCAGGATTTACCAAATACCATTTGATATGGAGATAGCCCGATGGGAGCTTTGTACGCAGTCCCAGAAGCCCAAAGAGCATCATCCAACCGCTGGCCCAACTTTGCAACGAACAACCGATTTCTAGAATCGCTGATCTCTCGGTTGGCGAGCTCACTTGCTGCTTGCTTGTGGATGGTAGGGAGGTGACTCGATGCTTCACACCATATTTGGCTAGAACGCTGCTTAGCCACTTATTATTGAAGTGCGATCCCCATCACCGATCAACGCCCGGACTCCAAATCGAGTCGAATGTTCTTGTGAAGGAACTTGATTACTACCTTGAGTCGCTCGTGATACCGGAATTGCCTCTACCCAACGGGAAACGATCACAAAGAAGAAGAATATACGTGTAACCACAAGACATTGGGAACGGACCCATGAATTCGATCCCCATACGCCAAATAGTTCCACCTCCATGATGGTTTTCTCTGTGGCATCTCGCCTTTCTTAGTGACATTCCCCACTCTTTGACAACGATCACAACTCTCGATAAAAGATTGACAATCTTTGAAGATCAAGGCCAAAAGAATCCATCGTGGCAAATTTTTCACCGCCTTTGCCACGCAAAATGGCCTCCAACAACGAGCTATGGCACTCGTGGATTATGTTCTCCCATTCTCCTTGGGGAACGCAATGACGATCAAACCATCGGCACATCGGCGGTAGAGACGAGGATCGTCCCAATAATAGAACTTAACATCGTGAAGAAACTTCTTTTCAAATGACCTTTGACGATGGAGGTAAACTCCAATCACCAAGTAATTGACAAAATCAGCGCATCATGGTGTGTGATCGATGACGCCAAGATGTGCTCGTCTGGAAGTTCTCTTTATGCCAATCTTCCTATCCTCTCCTTCGATCGGCTTCTCCAATCGCGACAAGTGGTCGGCAACCACATTCTCACAACCCTTTCTATCTTTGATCTCCATGTCGAACTCTTGAAGAAGGATCCATCTCACCAATCTTGGCTTCAATCTTTCTTGCGCAATGGATGACTAATGGCGGCATGATCAGTGTGTACGATGGTGTGGTTCCCACCAAATAAGGTCTAAACTTATCGAAAGCATAGACCACAGCAGTAATTCCTTCTCCGTGGTGGTGTAATTCATTTGAGCAGTCGAGAGTCTTACTTGCATAATAGATGACTCGAAAGCTTGTCTCTGCTTCTCGCCCAATACATCACCGATCGCCCAATCGCCGATCACACATCACCGAATGGTTGACCCAATCAGCGAGACCAAACCGAGTCGAGATCGTGGCTAACTTCAATTTCTCGAACGCCCAAACACTCCTTCGTGAACACGAACTTCATATCTTCTCGAGCAATCCACACAATGGTTTCGTGATCGCCGAGAAGTCCTTGATGAACCGCCTATAAAACCCGCATGACCGAGAAAACCTCACCGATTTGACATTTGTAGGCGGAGGCGCCGATAGCGACTATCTTTGCTCGATCCACTTCCAAACCCTCGCCGAGACTTTGTGACCAAGCACGATCCTTCCTTCACCATGAAATGGCACTTCTCCCAATTGAGAACAAGATTCGCCTCCTCACACCTTTGCAAAGACTTGTGACAAATTATGGAGACAATGGTCGAACGAAGAGCCAAACACGGAAAAGTCATCCATAAAGACTTCCATAATATTCTCGATCAACCCATGGAAGATGGACATCATGCACCTTTGAACGTGGTCGAGCATTGCACAATCCAAACGGCATTCGCTTATAGGCGAAAACCCATACCGACAAGTGAACGCCGCCTTGTGCCGATCTTCGGGCGATGGCAACTGATTGTACCTCAATATCCATCGAGAAAACAGAGAACTCATACCCCGCTAGTCCGTCCAACATCCGATCAATAAAGCGGCGGGAAAATGGTCTTCCTCGGCCGTGTTCGTAGCACGATAGTCGATGCAAACCGCCATCCTCGTTACAGTCTTGTTGCCACAAGCTCGCTCGTCTCGCCTCGATCACCGCGATACCCCTTCTTGATACCACTTGAGTAGGCTAACCCACTCACCGTCGGATATGGCATAGATCATGCCCGCCTAAGAGCTTCAACACTTCTTTTCTCGACGACTTCAGATTGCCGGATTCAACCGGCGCTGAGGTTGCACCTTTGCTTGTATTCATTCTCCAACAGATCCGGCATGCAAATCGAGGGTCAATTTCGATATCGTAAATCGCCCACCCAATCGCAGACTTGTACCGCTCAAAGACAACCATCGCCTCGTCTCCTCATCACCAAAGCCAAGATATTATCACCGGCACGCCTCATCGCCGCCAAGAAGGCATACCGCAGTGGTCCGCAACTCTTTCAACTCCATCTTCGTGTAGTCTCTTCCTTCTTCACCACGGCCCTCTCCTCCAATCGGCTTCCTCACATCCAAATAAGGCACCGACTCTGGGAGGCCTCGACTTCATCGATGGACTCAAGATACTCTAAAATATCGCCACACGCCTCATCAAGGTCTCATGGTGAGAAAATCGAGTTCGCATACAAAACTCCACCTGATCAACCGATTGAAAGTGAGTGGGCGATACCGCTTCTATAACTCGACAATCTTCCATGGTCTTCTCGTCAGCTGTTTACAGCATCATATATAGAGATTTTCATCTCCTCGCCGCTGACTCAAGGCGAGATCTCCATCTTGCACGCCTATCGCTGTTCACCGTAGCTAGGAATGGTCGCCCGAGAATAAGAGGTGTATTCCCATCCTCCGCATATCGAGAACAACGAAATCACCGAAGATGAAATCTCGAACTTTCACGAGCACGCCCTCCACTATCCCTTTCTCGGATAAGTCACCATGTGTCCGCCATCCCAAGAGCTATGGTGGTCGGCTTGATCTCCCCAATCTCCAATCGGTTAAAATGGACAACGGCATCGATTGATGCTTGCCCCAAATCACACGTAACCTTGAGAATGTCCGTCCTCCGATGACATGCTACGCGAAGTCGCTCGATCTTTCGCTTGAGCGGCAACTTTTTTGCAAAGACAAAGATCGCACTCTTGAGATGCATTTATCGCCCTCGAATTTCCCAAGCTTCTTCTTATCATGCGACGGCATCCTTCGTAAACTTAACGTAACCCAAGATATCTCAAGCGCATCAAGTAAAGGAATATTGATGCACTTTGAAACATCTCCATGAATCTGTTAACTTCTCATCGATTGGGCTTGGCTAAACGGCTTGAAACGGAATTGAGGCACGACGTCGAAAATCTCTTCAAAGCTGGCCCTTCATGAGCTCGACTCGCGACCGCTGCAGCGGTCGCTAGTACATGTACAAGATCCTCCTTCGTCATGACGCGGGCGCCGGGCGCTAGGCGCTAGCGCGTCCAAGCTTCAGATGATTTCGCGCGCTTGCTTCAATTACTCGCGACCGCCAGGTCGCTAGCCAGTCCCTGATCGACATGTCGCGGGCGCTGTTGACTTGTTGCGCTCACCGAGCCGCCGCGAACTCCGCCGCCAGATTCCTCGCGGCCGGCTCACGGTCATGAGCTCGGTCGCGAGATTCTCTTGCCCGCTTGCTCCGCTCGCCTCCTCGTGACTTTGATAAGCTCGCCCACCTCAATTGAATGGCATTACAGTTGATTTTAGGTTTACCTCCAGACATTCTGGAAATTGGCCCGACTTGTGCCGCCCATTCCGCTGCGGCTATCCGACTTATTTGATTCTCCATCATCTTCATGTGCTTTCCCATAGCCGCCACAAGGATTCCAAATGATTGATCTTTGCCGGTGTTGCTTATAAACCACTCGATTCGTTGCCAATTGTTGGTTGCTTACAACCAACTCACGATCATATCCTCTAGACTCGGCTTCTTCGCCTCGAATTACTCCGCTCGAATTGAGAAACCCGCGAGGTCGTTGAAAATTGTGGGGTCATGACGAGAAATTTGGGTGACTTCGTTGTTCGGATTGTACGCGGATTTCCCCAGACGTTATTCCTCCGATTTATGTAGTTCACGCCCTCACCGATCATCTCTCGATTCTCGCAAAGATTTATCCGAGCCACGCCTTTTCCTTTCCTTTCTTTCTCAAATCGCTTCTAACAAGGTGAACCGCCCATAATATTGTCGATTTGAATCACCTTCAACGGTAGCAGCCTTTCACCACCGGTGTTCTTCCATCGCCATCGATAACCGCTGGCCGCCATCTCTTCTATGATGCGGCCGGCCTCGCCTACACGCCTGCTCAAAAGGCAACCCCCGCTGATGCGCCAACAATACCCTCGTGCGAGGTGTCACCACAGAAACCGGGTAACTGCGCCCTCGAAAATCCATGCTGGCACCTTCTCAATAGCCCCCGAATCTTTCCCACGACTCGAATAAAGATTCATCTCCTAACCGAGAAGTGGAAATCTCGCTATGATCTTCGTGCCTTAGCCGGAGGAAAGTACTTGAAAGGAATTTCTCACACGTAATCGCCCAACCGTTGATGCCTGACGATCTAAGGTCTTGAACCGCCCTTCGCTGATTTCGCAGAGAATCCAACATACGATCCGGATTGTGTCTTGTGGCACCCCATTCTGCTTGATGGTGTCACAAATGTCGAGATAGGTCTCAGACGGGCGCTCGATCCTCTGTGACTCCTCCGAACCGCCCCTCGAACCATGCCGACAGGCCCTGACACCAAAATTGTTAGCGTTGCCACTGGGCCCCATCCGCCTCCTTGAATTGCTCGGCAGGAGGTCTCGAGACGTAATTCAACGGTCTTGCCGGCCTCCCGAGCAGGGACAACGAGTCCCATAGTCGCCAATTGGCGCCAGATTGTGAAGTCCGCTAACAGTGCAGTAGCTATTTCGTGACGCCTGCTATTCGATTTGCCATTGCTTCCTTTCTTCTTGCCCTCTCTTCTCCTTTGTGAATTTTCGATTTCGGATCAAAGTGTAGTTCGGAGGTCCTCGACCTTGTGAACATAAACTACCGGAGAAAAGAAGGAAATCGATTGGCAAGGAATAAAATAAAAATAAAAGTACAACTTGAATTAATAATTCCAAATTGTCAAGTTATTCCTATATGATCTTAACAATCCCCGGCAACGGCGCCAAAATTTGATCGCTTAATTTTCTAACACGAAAAGGTGTAAATATAGGGTAAGCGTAAGCATCGATCCACAGGGATTGTAATGCGAAAATACAGAAGCTAACTCAACAAGGATTCATCATTATCCAAGTAACAAATATGGTTTTGTGAGATTTTAGGGCTTCGGAACTCAATCCAAAGCAAAGGTAACAAAACAGAAAGTAAATTAAAGCAATAAACACACGGATGTTTAAAATGATAAAGACGACTAACCCTGTGGTCGCATTAATCCTATCCACAACGTATGATTATCCTGCTCCTATTAACCAATTTTAATCCGCATAAGATGGAAGATCACATATATAACCGATAATTTACATTTATTAAAAGCGTCAGAGATTACTAGTTTTCCTATTATCATACGCGTCTAGGTGAAAACAAGTAACTCCAAACGGATCACAAAGAATATGCTTCCTACGAGTATCCTATCTCGCCACGACTCGAGGCTCATTCGTATCATGCATTCGATATCGATCGACAATTAATACATTACGTAATTAACCGACAACTAAATATGCATCGAGATTGATCGTAAACCAACACATATAAATAAGCACAATCGAATCATTAATCAATGCATGGACGGTAAATAACGATAACAGAATCACAACATATAGGATCGAATCATGCAAACCCTAGGATTAGAACGAAAACTAGCCGTATATAATAAACGGAATGAAATACGATTTAATCATAAAGATGTAAATTAAATATATAAAACCCGTGATGTAGCGTTGATGAACAAGTTGGGCTTGAATCCCAACCTCGGAAAACGGAAAATTGCGTAGATCGTCCGGACTAAACGTTCCGATCGTAAACAAAACGTAAACTAACGAAGAACAATCAGAAACAACTCTAGAATGAAAATATGTGGAACCTAAAGCTAAAACTCGAAAAACTTATGAAAAACCGAGAAAAGAGGCTCTGGAATCGTAGGTCTGAAGTTGAGAGGCGAGGGGTGTTGCCATATATAGGCACACCCCAAACCATAATTTTCCTTCACATGCTGCCTCATGACCACAAAATTTGATCGCTAATATTCCTACCAAATAAATGATAGTAAAAAAGTAGTATATATATCGTATCCACTGTGGACCTAACTCGAGAACACAATAATAATCAACGAGAATCTTTATTATTATCCGTGCAACAAAAATCAATAGAGAATATTATAAAACTAGACTTGAAAAATAAAGATAGGAATAAAACTCGGATATAAAAGACGATCCTATGGATGTACTTAACCTAACCAAATTCACACAATTTACCTATTAACTGCTCACCAATTTAATCCACATTCATATGAAGGATCACTAATGTAACTATAGTTTCACCAGACAACTTATAGTAGTAGGTTAGCCTAAACTCTATCTCTGTCGGGTCTCAAGAGAAGTAAGCTAATTACCAAAAGCACACAAAGATTTAACCTCCCACTCTCACCTATCTCCGGTCGTCTCAAGGCAAAATCAGATTATAAATTCCGATATCGATTATGCAATTAATTCCGCCAAGACATCAATCACATAACTAGCATGCATCAATATTGGCCGATACCAATACATGAGAATTAAACCCAAGAATTATAAATCATGAATGGACGGCAAAACAAGATCAACAGATTAATTATATAAATCTAGTTGAACATACAAACCCTAGATCAATATTTAAATTTAGCTACGATAATTAAAATAACAAAATAATAAATAAATAAGAATAACATAAACTGAATTAAATAAATAAAACCGTAGGAATCCACGAAGAATAATGTAGCGACTTCGATCCAGTAAATAAAATTGAACTCTAAAATAAACTAAGCTAAGAAAACCGAATAGAACTTGCAAAAGAATATAAAGAAGAATTTGTGTTCGCTATGGAATGGGTGTTTTTAACTCTTGCATCTATCTCCCTATTTATAATAAATTGTTAGCCCCTTTCTCGTCAATTCCCAATCCTTCTCTGATTCTGATTTCGAATTATACTCGAACTAGATGTCTCGCGCATGAATCTCTCCCCAATGTGTCTGCTTCGTGTATACATATATGTTACGCAACCTATTGCCTCACGAGGCGTGTTGGCCACCTTAGGTAGCGAAGGAGGCACGCGAAGGCATTCAAAAGTGCTGAAATTTCGGCCTTCCTCGCGACCCGGCATCGCGACCAACGGTCGCTAGGTCGCGAGCTCGGTTCGCGAGGCGAATTCCTGCGCGACTTCCCGCTCGTTCTGCTCTCTCTCGTCCGGACTCGAATTGCGATCCGTTTTGCGCCTATGGACTCCTATCGAGATGCTCTTAACATAGTAAACTTTGAAAATCCACATTTCTCAAATCCATTATGTCATATTCAACGTCTTTTTCAAATGTTCTTCTTCGCACGAGCTTGCGATTGAGCTATTGATTCCTCTTTATCGTGATCCACCTTTTGACATTAAAACCTATGCTAAAATGACATGAAATACACACGCATAATATCTTCCAAGGTAAACATAAATATATCAAAAGACAACTCAAAAGATCACTTATCACTTAGAAACGAAACGAATAAAGCCTTATAAATCATGTAAAACGAGGCTTATCAACTCCCCAACTTACCCTTTGTTTGTCCTCAAACAAATTAGAACAAAGAGAGACCACTGCAGAGATGTAAAGAGTCGAACGATAAAAGCAATAAGCCCTCGTAGTAACGAGCAATAAACGATTCACTCAAATGAATCAAATCACAACATCTTTCGTTAAATTCCACACATCATAATAATCATAAGCACAAACCTTCTCAAACTTGAATCCTCACGACATGGATATATATATAAGAAATCTCAAACACTCAAGTGTATCAAGGAGGATGTGTATGCTCTCAAAGTTCAAAATACATGGAATCTACCATAAGCTTCAAAAATCGCCTAATTCTCCATCGTCAAATATGTGCTCAAGAACTAAGATCAAAAGGTCTTATAACAGTTATAATGTAGCTCTTTGGTAAGGTAGGATATATTTAGGTTAAGTGACTCATAATCCCATAATGACAAACACCATAAGTATCATAAGACACAATTCCCAAACTTTCACAATTCATTTCAAATCTTTACACCAAAAAGTCATTTTTCTATTAAGAACCTCACACTTATCATATAAGTGATATACTCATCTCAAAGCACTAGCTACTTACCCATTTATGTTCTTTTCACACACGTGTGTCAATCAAATTTTTTTTTTTTTTATTATTATTTTTTTCTTTGAACTTATATGGGTAAGCAACTATTTTTAATAATCACTTTCTCAACATTTATTCTCTTTCATTTCTTTTTCTCAACTCTCAATTTCAAGCAACCAAAAATTTCACTAACTACATAACCCAACCCACGGCTATATGAAAAAAAATTAGGTAGGCTCAAACGGCTCATCAAAGGATAATAAGATACGGTGTTAGTGTTCGATAGTGTATAGGTTAAGAAAAGAATGCCTAATATCATCTCATAATTTTAAGCACATCAATGCAACCTCGAAAAGAACCGAGCAAGTTCTAGAGAAACACATGCTATTTCAAACTATTCACACGTAAAGAAACAAGATCGAAAAGATATGAGAGTCAAAAGCTCAAGTCTCACTGTGTTTCAAAAGTGTGATCAAGTTCTCAAAGGCTCAATACTCACAACAATCATAACATGGTTCGCCCTCACAAAATCAATTGCAATAGATTTTCTAATAAAAACAATTCTCATCATCGGCCGCCGTCATTCAACTCAACCCACAAAAATGTACACCAAACCCAAACACGAAAACAAAAACAAACAAGCGTAAAGAAAACAAAACAAAACGAAACAAAAAAAAAAAAAAATAAAATTGGGTTACCTCCCAACAAGTACTAAATTTAATTGTCTTTAGCTGACCATTACTAACCTCAATCAATCTGCGATTTGGCAATGACTTCTTCCCAAATCAGCTTGCCTCGATATTTCGTGATCGACCGCAGACAACCACCGAGTATGGAAGTGGCCTCCCCAAACTTGATCAAGACACTTGAGTTCCATGCCGAGTCCATCTCTTCTTTCTAGCATCCTTGTCAACCGGACGGTTCACATCCAAGCTCGAGATTTGCGAACGACAATGTAGTGATTGCGACATTCTTCATGCTCGGATTATCGTGTTGCTTGATGGAGTCATAGATTGAAATTTTAGCCCTCATCGTTGACACGAAAAGTCAAATCGCCTTCCCGCACATCAATTAAAGCACCACCGTTGCTAGAAAAGGCCGACCCAAGATTAGTGGTTGGTGTTTAAATTGTGAATGTCTAGAATAACAAAATCAAGCAGAAAAACAAAACCCAATCCTTACCAACACATCTTCAACTATGCCCTTAGATATGCAATCGACCGCCGACCATCATTAATGAAATTGAGGTCTTGTTCGGTTTGCCCACCTCCAAGCGATTGAACACATTTAACGGCATCGATTTATGCTCGCCTGCATCACATAAAACATTGGGAAGGTGCGTCCGCGATCTCGCACTCCAAAGTGAAGCTCCCGATCCTTCGCTCAACGATAACTTTCTCTCGCAAGATAGCACCGCATTCTTCGTAGAGGTTGATCTTGTCAAATTTCCCAACTTTTTCTTATTCGCCAATGCATCCTTGAGAAATTTGACGATCCGGACATATTCAAGCGCATCAAAAGAGGAAGATTAATGTTCACTCGAAAATCTCTTTGAAGCGAGCGTATTCCTCATCATATTTCGCTTTCCTAAAACGCCAGTGAAACGGGTCAGTAGCTTTGGTAGCATCTCGATCATTCGCGACTTGGTTCGCGATTTTCTCTTTCTTCGCCTCGCGAAACTCTCTCTCTGACTCACTCACAGGCGCTTGTTCTCTTTATTCGTGACCTTAGGTCGCGATGGTTCGTCATGAGGACATTTCGCGAGGTCTTCCCGTCTCGAACTCGCTTTGAACTCGCGACCATTCCTCGAATGGTTCGTCATGAGGTCATCCTTCCTCTCGGTGAGGCTTTCTTGCGTCGAACTCGCGTTTCTTTCTTGCTATACTCACTCGCGAGGCGAGAATATGGTTCCTCCGTGGTTTGATCTTCTTCCTCCCTTTCGCATCTCGGATGATTTATATATGAAGCTCCACCTCAAATAAATCATTGCACCGATTTGGAGGCATATGATTCTTCGGATTTTGCTCGGTATTCCTCGGAATTGCCCTCTGCAAGCGTCCCAAATTTCTCATCGCCATCCGCCCCACTTGGTTCTCCAACATCTTTAATTGTTTTCCCATGGCTATCACCGTATTATTGATGACGCTGATCGCGCTTTCTCCGTATGCTCATCCTATTCCCAAGTCATTGATCTGAATATTTTGTCGAGCCACCATTTGTTGGTGATTCGCTGCTATCTCAACATTGCTCGTCAACAATTGTTGCATCATATCTTCGGGCTCGGCTTCGGGCTCCACAATCATCCCATTATTTACAAAGAAACCAGTGGTAATTGCCGAGCATTCTCGCTAGCATAGGAAAAATTTGGGTGATTCCTATTGTTGGATGATAGACGGATTTCCACCGATTCCCCCGCCATTACTCCTTTGGTTCAAAATCAACCTCCTCGATATTCGCGCCATGGCCACCGCCATCCGCCTTTTCTCTCGGCCACTCTTCCGCAAAGATGTAAATTTCTCCAATAAATCATCATACTTGTCATCCAACTCTACTGCAGCCCACTCTTCGATCGGTTGTCTCTCCATCGGCCATCGATAATCGCTGGATGCCATCTCCTCAATTATTCTCAACGCTCGCCTATTCCACGATCGAGCGGGCATCCTCCTACCGACGATCAACAATGCTCAGGTGTTAGCATTGAGTCCACTATAAAATTGTGTCACTTGTCGCCGTGTGAAAACCCATGCCGTGGACACTTGCGGAGCGAGTTTACGAATCGCTCCCAAGCTCGAACAATGACTCATCTCCCAACTGTGAAAATGGGAGATCTCGGCAATGATCTTCGAGCTCTCGCGGTGGGAAATATTTAGATGAAATTTTTCACAGTCGCTCCCACGTGATAATTCTCGATCCGTCCAAGTTTGAACCGTCTTCGCTGACTCGCCGCGAAAATCCGAACATCCGCATCCGGATGGTATCACCGCACTGCTCGCTTTTGATAGTATCGCGTATATCCAAGAACGCTTCAGTGAGCATTGGGGTCTTCGCGACCCTCCCCAAACCGCTCGCTTGTATCATGTCGATGAGGCGTGCTTTAACTCAAAATTATTGGCATCGACGTCGCCCCCCCTCCACCTCGAACCGATCCGTAGGTGGCCCGTATACGTGGTCGAGCGGTGGCCGTGTCGACCACCCATCTCGCCCATTCGATTATTCAACGCCAGGTTAGCGTTGCATTGTCGCTAACATCTCCTCCATTTCGCCATCCGATCGCGTCTCGCATATCTGCCATTATCGTTGTCTTCTTTCTGCCTCTCTTATGTGATCTTTTCAATCTCAAGATCCAAGGAATAATTTCTTTCCTTTGGGATCTTGTAATCATGCACCGCATGCAGAGATAAAATAAAATCGATCCGAGAAACAACACGTAAATAATAAGATCTTTTTTTATTTTCTATTTTAATTTTTTTTTTTTTTTTTTTTTTTTTACGCTGAATTAATAACTACAATCCGTAAAATTATCACCGTGAAATCTAAATAGTCCCGAACGGCGCCAAAATTTGTTCGCTAATATTCCTACCAAATAAATGATAGTAAAACAGCAAGTATATATATCGTATCCACAGGGACTGCAACTCGAGAACACAACGAATAATCAACGAGAATCTTTATTATTATCCGCACAACAAAAATCAATAGAGAATATTATAAAACTAGACTTGAAAAATAAAGATAGAATAAAACTCGAGATAAAAGATCGATCCTAGGGATGTACTTAACCTAACCAAATTCACACAATTTACCTATTAACTGCTCACCAATTTAATCCACATTCATACGAAGGATCACTAATGTAACTATAGTTTCACCAGACACCTATAGTAGTAGGTTAGCCTAAACTCTATCTCCGTCGGTCTCAAGAGAAGTAAGCTAATTACCAAAAGCACAAAGATTTAACCTCCTACACCACCTATCTCCGTCGTCTCAAGGCAAAACAGATTATAAATTCTCGATATCGATTATGCAATTAATTCCGCCAAGACATCAATCACATAACTAGTATGCATCAATATCGCCGATACCAACACATGAGAATTAAACCCAAGAATTATAAATCATGAATGGGACGGCAAAACAAGATCAACAGATTAATTATATAAATCTAGTTAGACATACAAACCCTAGATCAATATTTAAATTTAGCTACGATAATTAAAATAACAAAACAATAAATAAATAAGAATAACATAAACTGAATTAAATAAATAAACCGTATGAATCCACGAAGAATAATGTAGCAGCTTCGATCCGTAAATAAAATTGAACTCTAAAATAAACTAAGCTAAGAAAACTGGAATAGAACTTGCAAAAGAATATAAAGAAGAATTTGTGTTCTGCTATGGAATGGGTGTTTTTAACTCTTGCATCTATCTCCCTATTTATAATAAATTGCTAGCTCCCTTTTCTCGTCAATTCCCAATCCTTCTCTGATTCTGATTTCGAATTATACTCGAACTAGATGTCTCGCGCATGAATCTCTCCCCAATGTGTCTGCTTCGTGTATACATATATGTTACGCAACCTATTGCCTCGCGAGGCGTGTTGGCCACCTTAGGTAGCGAAGGAGGCACGCGAAGGCATTCAAAAGTGCTGAAATTTCGGCCTTCCTCGCGACCCGGCACCGCGACCAACGGTCGCTAGGTCGCGAGCTCGGTTCGCGAGGCGTAATTCCCGCGCTGCGACTTCGCCGCTTCGCTCCGCTCTCTCTCGTCCGACTCAATCATGATCCGCTTGCGCCTATGGACCCTATCGAGATGCTCTTTAACATAGTAAACTTTGAAAATCCACATTTCTCAAATCCATTATGTCATATTCAACGTCTTTTTCAAATGCTTCAGACGAGCTTGCGATTGAGCTATTGATTCCTCTTTATCGTGATCCACCTTTTGACATTAAAACCTATGCTAAAATGACATGAAATACACACGGCATAATATCTTCCAAGGTAAACATAAATATATCAAAAGACAACTCAAAAGATCACTTATCACTTAGAAACGAAACGAATAAAGCCTTATAAATCATGTAAAACGAGGCTTATCAACCACCCTTCGCGGTCGCTAGGTGTGGTCGCGAGGTAAGTCTCGCTCGCGGCCTTCTCGCCCGCGGTTGCCTCTTACGCCCGCTTGGTTGGTTCGCGACCATGGCTAGCGGTCGCTAGGAAATCTGATCCGGTCGCGAAATCGTCCAAATGACTTCTGGCTACCGGGCTTCGCCATGAGCACGATTTCGCTGGTCGCGGTATGCTGGTTCTCGCGTGTTTCCTAGCGGTCGCCCAGCGACCGCTAGGTCTGGTCGCTAGAAACACGCCAGATTGTGTGTTTTGGCTCGTGCGGCCGCTCCTTGCTTCGATTTTCAATATATGGACCTACACAACACCAAAAGAACACCCAAGAGCAAGATCTTCTAGAAATAGATAAAACATTAGAATCGATACGTAAACGCATTAAACGAGCTAAACTCATCTTCAAATATCAACTATAAACGTAAATGCGCGTTTATCGCTTGGTTGATGATGCGCGGACATCTTATTTTTTGATGAACATCTGATGTTTTTTGTTTATGGAATGCATGTTTTTTTTGCCTGCTACTTTAAAGGTTGAAAGGTTTCTTCTGTGATGGTGTCATTGTTTGGATGCTTGTTGATGAATGTGTGACAGAATTGTTATGATGATATTGCAAGAAACATGGGAGATTGTTTACAGGGGTATATTTTATTTTTTCGAGTTTATTCTGTTTGGGATTCTGTGAGTTTCAGATATTCTATAAATTGTTCAGATATACATGTTTTGTGAAGAAAGGCAAAAGGGGAGTTTGTTAGAGTTGGTTAACTCGGACTAACTCTCCGATTTCAAGGAGTTAGTTATTGTATATTGTTTTGCCGCTTCTTCCCTTAGTGTGCGTGTTACGACATGTTTCATGGGATGCGATGGTAACACACTGGGGAACACGTAAATGCATCGCTACATATCGTGAGGACTAAGTCTGCTCGGTTCCTACTTTCCGTGAGCAAGTCATTCAACTAACCACCATGACTTAGTCACTACCTAGTGGGCCAAATCAGGACCACTACTTGCGATCAAGGCCTCTTATCATCTATAAAAGCAGGCAAAGCGACAACAAAGATACGCATTCATCAAGAAAACTCGAGATCTGCTTATGTTGTTGAGTCTGCTTTCATAACATTTCCAATATCACACTAAGTGTTTTAACTTCTAATGGTGTTAGAAGGTTGTCCTTTTAGTACACGAGTGTTGTGAGGAAATCTTTAGTGTTTTCATATATCTCGAGAGATAGCTTCTTAGCTTTTTCATAGATCTCGATAGATAGTTTTAGTACTCAACCTTCCGACTTTATCTTGTGGTAAAGTAGTGAGTTTTTGTAACGTCACGAAAATTTTATAGTGAATCATTTCACATATTGGCATCTACAAATTATAATTATAATCAGAGAAAAGTTTCTTCAAGTTCTTCAAATTTTAATTCACTGCTTTACTCGTGTGTGGATAACTCGCTCACATAACAGCTTGTGTGTTTAAGCGAAGCAACACTTTCACAAATTATTTTTATTTTAAATATAATAAACATACATAAATTTAGCATAATAAATTATCTTTGTGACAATTTTAGTCGAATAAATCAATAATACCTTAATCAAGTTTACTGAATTGATTTTGTGATAATTTTAGACCGTTAATGATTTTTCGACTTAGAAATGCACAATTGGCATCGGGAAATAACAATGTAGCTAGTAATTCCTTTACAATAAGGTTTCTAACTTGAGCTTTCTATATGTCATTTCGGGTGTTAATTGTGTTTTTCGATGCTACAAAATCACTTACGGGCTAAAATTATCACAAAATCAATTTATTAGGCTTAATTAAAGTATTATTAATTTAGTAGGTTAAAATTGTCATGATATCAATTTATTAAGCTAAAATTGTATATTTACCCTTAAATATGTATGCGTTCTCTTACATTATTTGTGGGCTCTTAGAATGAGTTAGTATGTACTGGGCTTGGGTTTTTGTGAATTCCATGCCAACTTTATTCGATAGTTCAATGTGTCTGTATTCTAATGCATTTAATGGGCTCAATAGAAAGTGAATGCACAACCGCCTCCATTGATAACATTTCCAAGTTGGGTTCAAAACCATGCCATATATATGATATGATGCGTACAGGGATCGGACCTAGTTAGTAATCTGTGGATAAGTACATATCTAGTGTAGTTATTCAACTTATTCTTATAATCCGTTTCAGTTCAATTTGAAAAATTATAATTGAGTTTCAGGCCAAACTTATATTTATATCTAAACATATATATTTTAAGTTTTATATTTTGAGTCTTTTGGCTTTTAGTCAATTTTCTTTATGGCTTATTTTCAAGTTTTCATTTCTCGTTGTAGGTCCGAGAGACTTGATAATTGATGAACCATTGCAATCATCATTACATGATATATATAATTTGGAAATACAAAGGTTTCCATGTGAATCGGTTTTAATACGTAAAGAACGTTTAATTTATTGTATTAAAAAGGCACAACATATAATGTATGTCTTAAGGAGTAAAATAGGTAAATTAATGTTTAGTTGTTGGTCCAGAACTGGGCCTGAGATAATCGATGATGTTCTTCTCAACCTGAAAGCCCTGGCCAACACATCCGGGTTGATCTTAGGGTCCGACCCAACACGGGCGCTGGCAATGGTTATGACGCCCGGATTCTGGCTGCCGGCCGGCAAATGCGACGGCGCTGGTCTTGCCGACGCTGAACTGAAGTGATGAGACCCCGCGGAAAACGAAGACGCCGCGGCGGTCAAGTACTTGGTGAAGAGCCTGTTCCTCTGGTTGGGATCGGCAGGGTTGGAGGTGACGGCCGACGAGAGAGTGCCTTCCAACAAGAGGAAAGCTCGTGGCGCGGGTGGGTGTGGGGTGGGTTGAGCCCGAGGGGCGAAGTCGAGCCGAGCCAAGGAAACGCCCAGAGTGTTGAGCCCTGGAAGCTGGTTAACGTTACTGCAGTCACGGCCGATCCTAGCTGATTCGACGTGTTTCCGGGAATGTTTAGACCTCGGAAAGGAAATCATCTGCAACCACCATGTTCGGGTTCTTGCAAACCTCCCATTCACAAAAGCTGCATGCAACACAATTTAGTATATATGCTCATATATAAGCCTCAACATTGGATAATGTAGGTTTTATATTAATTGATTTACCATCGGATGGGTTATCAGAAGAGCAACGAGAAATCCTGAAGAGGGCTCGGATCTGCTGCATTTGCAATCCAAGCCGACGAGAAGATAACAAGAACGCGCACAATCCAAAACCCATCTTCATTTTAATTAGCTGATATATGTATGTCACCACTCACACACTTTTCTTTTCTTGTTCTACCTGTGATGGAAAACTTAGTATGAGAAACACTCCTTTATAGGAGAAAGAAACTAGCCTTCTACAATACTCATCCCATTGTTTTCGAGTCGATCGCCACCGAAGACACGTTTTGCCATTTACGTTGTAATTAGCTTCCTGTTATTTCATAATCATACCTAATAAATTTCATATTTTAATATCTAATCATCAGCCATGAACTCTTACAAAATGAATAATTAAACCTCGACGCATGAACTTTTTTGAACACAACCCTATACCAGATCATCAGCCATAAAACAACATCAAACATTGATATTGTCATACCTATCACCTATATATGCATGCAGCTTCAATTTTTTTCTATGCAGTAAACGTGACAAACCAGCTACTTTGGCTTGATATTTAAACCGGTTTGGATCCTCTTCGAACATTTATGTGTCATACCCTATCCCACTATTAAATTCATTATATTAATATTATTTATTACACAAAAATGATTACAGTTTAATAAATCCTAATTGAGCTTTATCATTAAAAATTGAAGCTTATAAAATTATACACCCTGATCAATTCTAATAATCAATTATTAACTAAAATTAAAATTAAATACCTCAATCCTTTCTGCTTAAGGGTTATATTTGAGTACAAAACCTATAAATTTCTTAAGATAGCAGAAGTTCCTGAACTTCATATTGAATATGCATATAATTGCACGGAGTAAAATCTACCAGGATATGGAAGAACAGACGCACGAGAAGGGCCAAGAAAGCAATCCACATCCCATACTCACCCCTGAAAATGACTTTGTTAGACCACTATCAAGCAACAAAAAGGTGAAAAGACATGACTTAGTTACAGGTTGATATGAGAAGAATTGAGAAAAGCTCGACATACTTCATCCATGAGATGATGCTTCCAACAAACACAATATTATAAACTGAATCGAAAAATAAAAGAAATAATTAATTGTTATCAATGACAAAACAACAGAAACCCACATCAAAACACAATCAAAAGAGTCAATTTACCGACAAATGAAGAGAAACAGTTTCTAAGGGAATAACGTCGAACACCTGGTAGGATTCATCTTTGCAGTCAACGATTCGAGGCAGAAGATAATTCTAAACATGAGTTTGTGATCTTTCTGCGGGCTGAGAGTCTTGAGCGGCCGATAGAGCAGGCACAATCCATTTCTGTTGAACATGTACATCATGTGCCTATTGTTGTCGGATGCAGTCAGCACCGAAAAGATGGACTGATTCCTTGTGTCGTGGAAGCAGCTTTGACTGGGAGGAGAGGAAAGGAAAGGAAAATGGGCATGTTGGCGGCAGTGGCGGAGCAGAAAATATTTTCTGGGAGCCAATTAATAATAATTTTAAAAGTAACAAAATAATATTTTAAAATAAAATTATAAAATAATAATAATTTAAATAATATAATGAGTTTATTATAATCTTTTAGAAATTTGATTGATAATATTAATTCACATATAAAACTTTATTATTTGATATATCTTTTATTTTATCGATATAAAATAAATTATAAAAAAGAAAGAATAAAGATTTTATCGACATAAACAAATTATAGAAAAAAGGAAAATGAAAGAAAGATAAAGGAAAATAAGTATAGGAAAATAAAAGGAAAATATGTAGCTAAGAGTGATCAAACCACGATCTCCTAAATGTGAGATGAAAATCATAACCTATTAGACTACAATAGATTTAGTTATTAAATGTTAAATATCTATAGAGAGCACACATGTTTAGTTAAGAGTTAATTCACATATATAGTATTATTATTTATATACATATTTTTCTTTATCGATATAAAATAAATTATATAAGAAAGAAAAAGATCCCAAAATAAAGAGAAGAAATATAATAGAAGAAGACAAACTAAAAAGAAAGAAATCAAGGGAAAAAAATGGAAAGAAAGAAAGAGAGGGAAAAAAAGGAAGATAAAAGATGAAAAAAAAGGGAAAGAAACGCAAAGCAAGATAAAAAAAGACTAAAGAAATAGAGAGAGAAAAAGAGGGAAAGAAGAAAGAAAGAAATAGAGAGAGAAGGAAAGAAGAAACTTAAAAAAAAAGGAAAGAATTGTGGAAGGCGAGTTTCGAACTCGGATCCTTTCAAGGAAAGAATGATTCCTATCCATCAGACCACAACATCTCTTTAAGATATCTTTACATATCAAATATATATCTATGTTTTCAAAAAGGTTGGGGCCCCGGCCCCAACGTGGTCTCCGTAATGGTATTTGACTAGCGCTCACGGAACGGTAACGACAACATTGCCAACGCTAGTTGAAGTATGGTGACAAATGATCCCACCGATTCGATGTGTTTCCTACTTGTTTAGACCCCTAAAAGGAAATCTCGGCAACCACCATGTCCGGGTTCTTGCAAAACTTCCGCTCACAAAAACCGCATGCAAACAACTTCGACGCAGATTATATATGCTTATTTAAAAGCTTAGTATTTGATATAATGTAGCTAGGTTTAATTTAATCAATTACCAGCAGATTTGGCATCGTGAACAAAGAACGCAGAAATCTTGAATTTGACTTGGATCCGCTGCATATGCAATCGAAGCCCATGACAAGATAACAACAATGGCAAACCGTCAAGACACGCTTTTAACTTTATATGATGACAAACTTGTAATTATATTTCTTTTCTGTATCTGTGATGACAAACTTAGCATGAGAAGTACTCCTTTTTATAGGAGTGAAAAACAACTAGCTATCTTCAATACTCATCCATCTTTTATTTGATGTTTTTTGGGTCGAAACCGTCAAGACACGTTTTAACTTTATATGATTTCATCATATATGCCTAATACATCAGTGGCATCGAAGTTATTTCATATTTTTATAATATTATATATATAGACTCCTTCAATCTTCAATCAACTAATTCATGGAATAAACATCATTAATACTACAGCTACAAAGCCAAGTACTTCGAATTTCTTCTTCTAATTGCCTGTGGTCTCATAATGCACAACACGAGCAAATGTGCATATGGCAGCACCTACAAATTAACATTTTTAGATAATTATCGAGAAGGGCACATATTTTGATAATTTGCTCACCCTCTTCTCTATTTATGTAAAAAATTAAGTTTTGAGCATATATAATATACACCCGTCCGTCCACACTTTATTATATAGGAAAATATCATATTTTAACCAATGATGTTTTAATTTTTTCATAATTGTACATCAACATATAGATGCAAAATAACAAATTAATACTTATACTATCAATTTTCTTTTCTTGCAAAGATCAATTCGGACCGATCCAATCATTTGTCACCAAATTGAGATTGAATTTGTGAAAGAACTAACAATGGAGTTTGAGATGGTGGAATTCAAGATTAGGGATTTCTATGGCTAGCGGACCAACTCGCTAAATTTACTCTTTGTAAATGCAACTCCTTTGCTATTCTCGTCCTTTTCCTGACTTTGTATTATCTTCTTCTTTAGCTTAAAGTTTCATCTTATTCTAAAAGAAATTCTAAATTTGGTATCAATTTAACGATGCGTAATTAGGGTTCCAAAATTGCTCAATGTGGAGTTTCAAGGTCAAATCAATGTTGGATTAGAAAATTGATTTGGGGATTTGTAGCTCAAGTCAAGGAATTTCGATCATGGCCTCAATTTCAAACGAAAGCAATGATTGGATCACCAAATTGATGCCACAAGAAACAAAATTTGACATTTTCACTAGAAGGATAATTGTTGGCAAAAATGATAGTACAATTGCAAAAAGTTTGACCGTTGGGTATAAAATGAGAGCTTTCCTTATTATATATATATATATATATATATATATATATATATAATTTCAAGTGAGTTACTAAATTTCCTGGCTAATTCAGCCACATGACCAAATAACCATGATCCAAAAGTTGTAAAACCAGCCCAATCCACTCATAATCAAACAAGATTTTAGTTAGTCTTCCGTCTCAATATTCCAATGTTATTAGTATTACAGAACTTTTCATATATAAATGGCTTGGAAATTAAAGTTAGGTTTTGAAATTAAACGTCGTTTGGTCTATCTAATATATATAAAGAAATTAATAATATTCGGCCAGATTTCTACTTGCTATTCCTTATAAAATAATAAATATGTCATGCAAATATATATATAATTTTTGATATTTAAATTGAAAAGGACCACGTACATTTTGTACACGTCTACGCTGTGACGTCTGACTGTTTCAATTCAGCAAGAATGGATCTCTATTAAATTGGCAAGTAAATTTCGCTATATTAGGTAACTTGGCTGCTTTAAATTTCAAGTCAATGTAGTGGATTAGTCACTTTCACTGTATAGAAAAAGCTATATATGAGGATGTCCGAATTTGATGTTTTTATGGCTGATTGGTGTTGGAAATCGCGAACATATATATATAATATTATATATGTGGTCGTTTGTTGTCGAAACTACTTTGACCAAGATTTTGAGCCGACGAACGCTTAATTTTGTGAAATTAAATGGCATAGGATCGATCTACGCTTTGAGTAGATGATCGTGGTGTATTCACATTCTCAAACCGATTTCCGGTGAGTGAGAAATAATGGATCAAAGTTGATCACTTAAACATGGAGTTATGTGATTAAGGGATAAGCATGAAATAATTAATCCTTATCCCAATTGATTAATGTACCTTCATTAATTGTCTATATAAGTGGTTCATCAACACTTAGTATAATTATGTGCACAAGTGATGGGTGAAAAAGCCCACGCGCCGCCGCCTCACCGCGCTACCGCCCGCCCGCCCCGCCCCGCCCGGTTTCGTGGTTCGTGGTTCGTGGTCCGTGGTCCGTGGATCGTGGATCTTGGCAATTGGTTTTGGGCTGTTCGTGGGCTTGCTTCGCGCCCATCGCCCTATATTTTGGATCAATGTTTGATCGAGCCAGAGATGGAGTTGGTCCGATGCTCAACTCGTGAAGCCCAACCGTTGGGCTGCTGCACTTCAAGAGACGTCCGGATACGCCCAATGAACCTGACGCACGCTGTTGTCCAAATTGTCGTAACCGCGGTAACGCTCCCAAGCATGAAGGCTCTGCGGAAACGTGCCCACGTTGTCTCCGTAAACCGCCGCAAGACTCAATAGGGGACATAACTCCGTAACACCCGACATCAATGCGGTGTTGATTTCAAAGATGCTTCCCATGAGGGGGCGACGCCTATAAATAGGACATGTCTCCCCAACATAAGCCACCCACCGCAAAGCATTCCAAGATACTTTAGAGCACTCGCATACATACTTTGTGTCCAAGCTCTGCCCTCGCCCCATCCAGCCTGGTCGGAGCTCGTTGGTCCGTGGTGCCGCCCACCACGAGACGCTGCCGCTTTATCTTTGGGACGATACGCGTAACCGAGAGCACCACCGGGCGATCTCGTGGTTATGGAAAGAGGCCTCGACTCGGCATTTAGTTTACGGTTTTGTTTCATTTTAGTTTCGATTCTGCTTAAGTTTATTATTAGTTTTGATCTCCTACCTTTCTGTTTCACGTTGTAATACGCCCGGCAAGTTCTGTACTATTTTGTTCGTTTTCCAACAATCGCAAGACGAGATAACACTTGCCAAGGAGTCCGATATTAAAATCGACTTAAAACTTTCAAACTAATACATTTGCTTGGAGATGTCGACCGCATTCGCCACCGACTCTGCTTCCGCCGCCGCCGCCTCCGCCCGCCTCTGCAACCGCCGCCACTCGCACAACGGCTTCGGTCATGTTTGGTTCGATGCCTTGGTCAACCATGGGACCCTTTGGTCGATCGTTGGTTCCACTTTTAGTGGTTCAACAATTGGTTTCACTTTAGTGGTTCCTTTGGTTCGACGATCGCACTTTTCAAATGGTCGACTATCGATCCACGGGATCTAACACCGTGGTTCTCATTCGAGTTCCATGTTCCAAAGACACTTCAAGTGGTGTTGGTGGATCCGTTTGGGATCGATCTCGCACTGCTCATACCGCGAGGATGATGTCGCCCGCCGAAGCCGCCAAAGTTTGGAGGATCCGACTTCAAGAGATGGAAGCAAAAGATGTTGTTCTACCACGACGTTGGGCTTCGCCAACTTTTGGTGGAAGGTGAGCCCGCCGCATCGGGTCAAGTGACGGACTTTCACGTCCGAGCAAAGATATGATAATTGGCGACTGAGACTATCTTTGTAAAACTTTATACTGTAGTTTAGAAGATAGTTTGTATAGTGTATATGTCGTTGTAACGACATCCAAATGTATGTGGACGCGCTAGAAAAGAAGCACCGTAGTGATGATGCAGTACAAAGAAGTTTATTGTAGCCAACTATTCGACTACAAGATGGTCGATTCTCGACCGATCATGGACCAAGTGCAAGAGTTTCAACTCATTGTACACGAGGTTCGCTCGGCGGCACACTGCTTCGGACGGCTTTGTCGCCGCATGCTGATTGAGAAGCTACCCACAGGTGGAGAGACTTCAAGGTCTATCTTAAGCACAAGCGAAAGGATACGACACTTGAAGACTTGATCGTCAAACCGCGATCGAGTCCGACGTGAAGAAACAAGATTTAAAAGCGAAGGCTTGATCGATGCTAAAGCCAACTCGCTGGAGAGGCGGTCCCTCCAATAAACGTGTTCGTCCCAATGTCAAAGATAAAGGCAAAGGGAAGGTGGTTGCCCGTAAATTTGACGGATCATATAATTGTGGCAAGCATGGCCACAGGAGTAAGGACCGCCGTAAGCCAAAGAAGAAGAAGGCTAAACAAGTTACCAATGTTTGTCGAGAAGGATTTCGACAAATGGGACAAGGATGACTTGCCGCCGTGGTGACCAAAGAAGTCAACCACGCCGAGAATCAAGGTGGATGGTTCATCGACATCGCGCGCAATCGCGCACGCCTGCGCCGAAAAGATCGCTTCTCCACCTACAAGCCTGCTGAGGGAGGAAGCTCAACATGGGGAACCAAGTCATCCGAGGTTGCCGGAGTTGGTGATGTGGTGCTCAAGATATCGTCCCGCATTGAGATCACGTTGAAGGATGTCTTTGCATGTCCCTGACATCCGCAAGAATTTGATGTCGCTCTATTCTAGTTAACAAGGGTTTAGACTAGTTTTGAGTCGGACAAGTTTGTCTTGACTAAGTTTGGGAAGTTCCTTGGTAGGGGTTATCTTACCTGGGGTCTTTTCAAATTGAATGTAATGGTACATGCTACCGTGTACCCAAGATTGCTATTAATGAAAATGCATCTACTTCCTCTTACTGACCGAGTGCTCGATTTATGGCATTGTAGATTAGGACATGTTAATCTAAATGCAATAAAAGATTAGTAAATTTAGATTTACTAAAGTTAAATGAAGTTAATACACAAACGAAATGTGAGGTTTGTGTGGAAGCCAAATGGCTAAGTTACCGCTTCATTCGGTAGATCTGAGCACTAAGCCTCTTGAACTTATTCACACCGATGTGTGTGATTTAAAGTTTGTACAAACTAGAGGTGGTAAAAGTATTTCATCACGCTTATTGATGATCGTACAAGATATTGTTATCTTTACCTTCTAAGAAGTAAAGACGAGGCTATTGAAGCTTTTAAAACTTTAAGAACGAAGCCGAGAATCAACTAAGTCGTCGAATTAAGACTGCTCAAGTGATAGAGGGGAGAATATGTAGCTCCGCTTGAGGCATTATGCAATGAAAGTGGTATAATACATCAAACGATAGCTCCTTATTCACCTCGCCTAATGGCGTTCTCGAACGTAAAATCGAACACTTAAGGAGATGATGAATGCTTTGTTGATTAGTTCGTGGTTGCCCAAATTTGTGGGGGAAGTTGTTTTGACACCAACTACATACCGAACAAAATTCCACCAAAGAGTAAGGATGTCACCTCACGAGTTGTGGAAAGGAAGAAAGTCATCGACAAATATCTCAAAGTGTGGGGGTGTTTGGCGAAGGTTGAGGTGCTCTTCCTAAACAAGTTACAATTGGGCCTAAAACAATCGATCAGTATCTTTATTGGGTATGCACCGAACAACGGCGCTTATCGCTTTCCTCGATCCACGGTCGAGGTACCGAGATATGACCGTGGGGACGATTGAATCAAGGAATGCTATATTCTTTGAAAGTGTTTATCCCTCAGAAGACAAGGATAAAAGTGAAGCCAACTCTAGCAATAGAGCTGATGGTGAAGCTTCAAGTTCTAAATCTTTGAAAGAACCGATATCGCATAAGCGATCGAGGTCTCGATCCGTAGGGTCGGAATCGAGACGAGGCAAGAGAGTCGTAACGCCAAAGGATTTTGGTCCCGACTATATTGCGCTCATGTTGGACGAAGAACCAACGCCGATCAAAGTATCCTATGCTCGGCGAGACGGGATGCTCGGCGAAAGGTTGTTCAAAGTGAGATTGATTCTATTCTGCAAAACCACACTTGGGTACTGGTTGATTTGCTAGAAGGTTGTAAGCCCTTAGGATGCAAATGGATCCTTAAAAGAAAGTACAAGGCAGATGGATCAATTGAAAAGTATAAGGCCGGTTGGTTGTCAAAGGGTTTAAACAGAGAGGGTACGATTTCTTCGATACCTATTCACCGTGATTTGGATTACGCCTATTCGGTGCTTCTCGCAATGCCGCTCGCGCAATCTTGAGATTCATCAAATGGACGTTAAGACTGCGTTTTGAACAGTGACCTCGATGATGAGGTATATATAGAGCAACCCGAAGGTTTGTAGTACCGGTCAAGAGGCAAGGTATGCAAACTCGTGAAGTCTCTATATGGTTTGAAACAAGCGCCGTTGAAATGGCACTTGAAATTTGACAATATAATATTGGCAAATGGTTTCAAGATCAACGAGTGTGACAAATGTGTCTACGTTAAGAACACCGATAATGGTTATGTTATAGTGTGTCGTATGTAGATGACATGTTGATCATGTGTAGCAATACTCAAGTCATTAATGACACAAAGCGCATGTTAAAAAGAAATTTTGACATGAAAGACATGGATTAGGCGATGTGATTCTTGAAATCAAGATTCTAAGAAGATCGACGAAATTATTCGACACAATCTCACTCACGCCGAGAAAGTGCTTAAGAAATTCAACGCGTTTGACAGCTTTACTGCTAAGACCCCATCGAGCTCAATGTTCACTTGAGTAAGAACAGGGTGAACCTGCTGGACAAGAAGACTATGCTAAGGTCATCGGTGTTTGATGTATCTTACAAATTGCACCCGACCCGACATAGTCTTACAGTGAACAAATTGAGTCGTTACACGAGCAATCCAAGCAAGGAGCATTGAAGGCTCTAGTGAGAGTTTTGAGGTACTTGAAGTATACTCAAAATCATGGGTCATTTCACGAGATATCCCCCAAGATTGAGGGTACCGTGATGCCAATCGATATCGACACGAAGATTCACTTTCTACAAGTGGGTGCGTGTTCACGATCGTGAGGTCTGTTTCTTGGAGATCCACGAAACAGACGATATAGTCCGATCCACCATGGAATCGTAATTCATAGCTTTGGATAAAGTCGGTGAGGAAGCCGAGTGGTCCGTAATTTTTGGAAGATATTCCATGTCGGTTCAAACCCGTGCCACCGGTGATGATTCACCGTGATAGCCAAGCGGCTATAGGAAGAACGAAAAGTGGTTTGTATAATGGTAAGTCTCGACATATACGTCGCGACATAATACCGTGAGGTATTTGATCTCGCGTGGGGTTATATCAATCGACTATGTCAAGTCAATAGATAATCCGCGATCCGTTAACCAAAGGGTCGAACCGGGATCAAATGATCAAGTTGCTAGAGGAATGAGATTAAAATCCACATCTTAAGAACAATCATAGTGGTAACCCAACCATGATGACCGGAGATCCCAAGAACTTGGTTCAACGGGAGAACTAAGCTATAGGAGTTTGTGTATAAACACTCAAGTTAGTCTGTTCCCTATAAAGCAAACGAGTGTTGAAAAATTTGCCTAGTGGTGAGGTTGAGTCTTTGACTCTTAATGATTCCTAAGATACCTCGAGGAGGTTGAGTATGACAAGATACTCGGTAAAGAATCACCTATGTAAATGCGAAGTGGGGCCGCTTCAAACAAAACACTTATGAATCCAAAGTGGATGTCCATGGCCAAAATGGAATCAAACGTGAGAACGGATGAGGTTGAGGTGTTAAAGTGTTAATACCATTGTTTCAGTGCACGCTGTGGGGGAATAGTTCAAGGCATCGTGTCCACTAATCCGCCTGTGTACTCGATGGTACTAACTATGGAAGGTTCAAGGCCATAAACCACCTGTCCAAATATTTTAACATCTCTTGAGCACTGAGCTGTGTCTGCATACATGCATATGGCTATTTCCACTCATGTGGGGGATTGTTGGAAATCGCGAACATATATATATAATATTATATATGTGGTCAAGTTGCCAGGAAGCTACTTTGACCAAGATTTTGAGTGACGAACGCTTAATTTTGTGAAATTAAATGGCATAGGATCGATCTACGCTTTGAGTAGATGATCGTGGTGTATTCACATTCTCAAACCGATTTCGGTGAGTGAGAAATAATGGATCAAAGTTGGTCACTTAAACATGGAGTTATGTGATTAAGGGATAAGCATGAAATAATTAATCCTTATCCCACATTGATTAATGTACCTTCATTAATTGTCATATAAGTGGTTCATTGAACACTTAGTATAATTATGTGCACAAGTGATGGGTCGAAAGCCCACGCCACACAGCACGCTGCCGCCGCCGCCCGCCCGCCGCCCCGCTCGGCCCGCCCGCCCGCCTCGGTTCCCGTTCCGTGGTCCGTGGATCGTGGATCTTGGATCTTGGCAATTGGTCTGGGTGGTCTTTAGCCGTTCTTTGGGCCTGCTCGTGGGCTTGCTTCGGGCTCGGTTCCGTGCCCATCGCCTATATTTTTGGATCAATGTTTGATCGAGCCCAGATGGAGTTGGTCCGAGGCCCAACTCGTGAAGCCCAATCCGCTGGGCTGCTGTGCACTTGAAGAGACGCCCGGATACGTCCAACGAACCGGACGCACGCGTTGTCCGTGATTCGTCGAACCGCTTGGTACGCTCGACATGAAGGCTCTGCGGAAACGTGCCCACGTTGTCTCCGTAAACCGCCACGCACTCAATAGGGGACATAACTCCGTAACACCCGACATCAATGCGGTGTTGACTCAAAGATGCTTTCACGGGGACGACGCCTATAAATAGGACATGTCTCCTCAAAGATAAGCTACCCATCGCAAAAGCATTCCAAAGATACTTTAGAGCACTCCTCGTGATACATACTTTGTGTCCAAGCTCGCCTCGCCTCCGTCCGGTTCACCGGAGCTCGTTGGATCGCGGTGTCGCCACCTACGAGACGCTGCTTTATCTTTGGGACGATACGCCGTAACCGAGAGCACTACGGGCGATCTCGCCTCATGGAAAGAGGCCTTCTCGACTCGGCATTTAGCTTACGGTTTTGTTTCATTTTTAGTTTCGATTCTGTTTAAGTTTATTGTTAGTTTTGATCTCCTACCTTCTGTTTCACGTTGTAATACGCCCGGCAAGTTCTGTACTATTTTGTTCGTTTTCCAACAATTGGGTAGTATTGTATTCGAACAAGTTGATATAAAATAACGTTCCCAAGAATATACAAAAAAGATCTCACTTATTGGTCAATCTAATTAATTTGTTCTTAAAATACCGACTAATATTTTATCATGATATACTAAATTCTTAATAACTTCAGTCTAATATTTTCTTATCAATAATTCAGTGTTCATTTTTCCGGAACTGTATTTAATAGTATTCTTCAAAGTTAAAGTTGATTAAGTATTACATAAATTATTGTTGTATTAAGGTACCATGATTGCTTTAAATTTCAAGTCAATGTAGTTAGGAATGGCAATGGGCGGATCGGACCTGATCCGCTAGTCCGATCCGCATCCGATTTTTTACTTGGGTCCTGATCCGTCCGGATCCATTGATCCAAAAAATTAGATCCGCATCCAAACCGTAAGATCCACGGGGTCCGTGGTCCGGGGTCCATATGTTTCCGCTTCTAAAATAAATTCTAAATCAACTATAATTCACAAGAATACCATAATAATCTAAATACACAATAATATTATAACAATTATTTAGAATTTCTATAATTATCACTATATTAAAAAACGTTAGTTACAAATTTACTATAAGGTATGAAACAACAAATAATTCGATTGCCGGTGGTGTAAGTGGCGCGATTCGCCGTGAATGCCGACTGATACATAATTGGGAGAATTTGAAATAAAAATGGGAGCAGATTTGTTTTGTGAGAATTTGAAAAAGGAAATGAAAGAGTTTTAAGTATTTAATTATAATATATATATTTATATATATATATAGATATATATAATAAAATAAAATAAAATAAAAATACCGGATCATGGTCGGATCCGGACCGGATCTGGTCTCAAAAATAAATCTCGGATCCGCATCCGGTCCAGATCCATAGGTCCAATTTTTGAGGATCCAGATCCTAAAAATGGATTCGATCCACTGATCTGGACCGGGTCCGAGATCCATTGCCATCTCTAAATGTAGTAGCTGATTTGTCACTTTCACTATATAGAAAAAGGTATGACGATGTCAAAATTTGATGTTGTTTTTATGGCTGATTGGGTAGTTTTGTATTCGAACAATTTGATATAAAATAATGTGCCCAAGAATATCCAAAAGAGCATAAGCGTGCATGACAATTTCAATTGACATGATTCAACTCCGATAACTCACCTGCTCATCGGTTTATTATATTTTAATGAATCGAGTAAATGACTGGAGTTTATAAGAAAATATTGCTGTTTCAGACTCATTCAAATTGCCTAGTGAAATGCATGATCAATACTCTAGATTTTATTAATTTATGTTTTATTGGTAAATTACATAAGATAAAAATTAATCATACATATCCAAGTGTTTTTTGGTCTACTAAATCTTTGTCCAGCATGGTAGCAATCATATCCAGAGGATGCTAAAACAGCATATGCTTCTGTTCTGATTTCAGATTATTTAATGCAAAACTGCATGCATGAATATTTCTTCACTTGTCCACTTTTGATTTTCATACGTCAATGATTTATTTATTTTTTGGCTAAGTTGAAAATGAAATATTAGCAGCCTTGGACTTTCAAATTCAAAGGAAGGAAACTTAATTCAGAGCAGCCTTGGGCTGCAAAAGTGTAGTTTAACTAGTCGTGGTATTAGTTAATTGAAGACTGAAATATAAAATGATTAGATATTAAAAAATATAAATGTATTCGGTATGATGAAATAAGATAAACCTGATATAGGAACTTAAAGCTAAAACGTGTCTTGACAATATCTATGCTGATCATGAGTATTCTAGATGCCTGGTTTTTTTCTCCTATAAAAGGAGCGTTTCTCATGCAAAGTTTTCCATCACAAGCAGAACAAAAAAAGAAATTATTAAGTGTGAGTTTAATAAATTAGCCAACTACAATGAAGATGGGTTTTGGTTTGTGCGCCATTTTTGTTGTGGTCTCGTGGGCTTCCATTGCATACGCATCAGATCCAGGCCAACTTCAGGATTTCTGCGTTGCTATTCCTGAACCCAACTCTGCTGGTAATTCAATCAAACAACACCTACATTATCAAATACACAACATCAATTGACATATACATATATATATATATATATATAAATGTGTTTGGTTGCAGTTTTCGTGAATGGGAAGTTCTGCAAGAACCCAAACATGGTGGTAGCGGACGATTTCCTTCTCAGGGGTCTAAACAAGGCCGGAAACACATCGAATCAGCTGGGATCTGTCGTGACTCCTGCGAATGTTGGCCAGCTTGCAGGGCTCAACACTCTGGCGTTTCCATGGCTCGCCTCGACTTCGCCCCTCAGGGATCAACCCGCCCCACACCCACCCGCCTACGAAGCCTTCCTGTTGGTTGAAGGCACTCTCACGTCGGCTTCATCACTTCCAACCCTGCCGATCCCAACCAGAAAACAAACTCTTCACCAAGTACTTGAACCCCGGAGATGTCTTCGCCTTCCCACAGGGTCTCATTCACTTCCAGCTCAACGTCGGCAAGACCAACGCCGTCGCATTTGCCGGCTTCGTAGCCAGAATCCGGGTACCATAACCATTGCCAACGCTGTGTTTGGGTCGGACCCTAAGATCAACCCGGATGTGTTGGCCAAGGCTTTCCAGGTTGAGAAGAACATCATTGATTACCTGCAGGCCCAGTTCTGGACCAACAACTAAACATACTGCCCATATATTTCGCTCCTCCATGCAGCATTATATGTTATGTCTTTTAATACAATAACCAGTCTTTACTTATTACATCTGCTTGACTTGGAAAACTGTGTTTCAAAATTATAAAATGTGTTTCAAAATTATATGTATCGTGTGATGATGCAGTCTTTGCCCTATTGAAATGAATAAATTCTTCGAGTTTGACTGTTTTTCACGATTGTACCTCCCATCCATTTATTAGTCTCTTGTTGACGTTATTGATGCTTTTATTAGGAGATTATACATTTAATTGTGAATGCATGACGGTCAAAATAAAAAATACCTCGTCTAATAGTTACTAACAAAAACTTAGTCCATCAAATGGATAAGGAACTTTAATTCAAACGATTTTACGTCTAGCCGCTTGAGGCAGTCAAGTGGTGCTGCTACATAGATCCCTGTGTTTCGTGAAATACATTTTTTGGTCTTGAAAAATCAACATGCCACGCATACAGCCAATAGTAGAGGCGGATAATGTCTAGACACTATGGGAAAATAACAATAATTAGGCTACCAGAGTCAATAGCTTGGATTTTTGTGAAGTCCATCCCAACTATTTTATTCGATAGTTCAATATGTCTGTATTCTAATGCATTTAATGGGCTCAATAGAAAGTGAATGCACAACCGCCTCCATTGATAACATTTCCAAGTTGGGTTCAAAACCATGCCATATATATGATATGATGCGTACAGGGATCGGACCTAGTTAGTAATCTGTGGATAAGTACATATCTAGTGTAGTTATTCAACTTATTCTTATAATCCGTTTCAGTTCAATTTGAAAAATTATAATTGAGTTTCAGGCCAAACTTATATTTATATCTAAACATATGTATTTTAAGTTTTATATTTTGAGTCTTTTGGCTTTTAGTCAATTTTCTTTATGGCTTCTTTTCAAGTTTTCATTTCTCGTGTAGGTCCAAGAGACTTGATAATTGATGAACCATTGGATCAATTAAAGTTTTTGTATAGTAGCTAATTCATATAGGAAAATAATAGTTACAAAGTTAGATTATAACTGAAAATCGAATCGACCTAAAACCGATCGAAGAGCTGTGGTTGAGTTTGGTTGAGTTTAATTATAAGAAACATTATTAGTTCGATTCAATTTTCATTTCTAACAGTTTGGTCTTCGATTTTGTCGGTTGAAAACGAATTGATTATTAGCACACCCCAGACCTAGTAGGTATATACCATTGACAAATAGGATGAGAGGTACATGTGGAAATTTAAAACTGGGAACACATGGAAAATTTATAATGGCAATCATCATTACATGATATATATAATTTGGAAATACAAAGGTTTCCAAGTGAATCAGTTTTAATACGTAAAGAACGTTTAATTTATTGTATTAAAAGGCACAACATATAATGTCTGTCTTAATGAGTAAAAAGGTAAATTTAATGTTTAGTTGTTGGTCCAGAACTGGGCCTGGAGATAATGGATGATGTTCTTCTCAACCTGGAAAGCCCCGCCAATACATCCGGGTTGATCTTAGGTCCGACCAACACGGCGTTGGCAATGGTTATGACACCGGATTCTGGCTGCGCCGCCGCAAATGCGACGGCCGGTCTTGCCGACATTGAACTGAAAGTGGATGAGACCACAGTGGAAGATTTAAGACAAATGCCTACTTTGAAAAGCAATTTTCCAAGCCAAGCAGCTTGTAATAAGTAAATTTTAGATCCTGAACATGTATGTCTAGTATTTGAGAGTGAAATAGGTAGAATGTTTAGTTGTAGTTGGACCGAATCGGGCCCGGAGATAGTCGATAATGTTTTCTCAACCCGAAAGCCTCACTAACACATCGTGGTTTATCTTGGGATCGACCGAACACAGTGCGTACAATGGTTATATGCCAATGGTTATAGTGAAAGAAAATACAAAAGATAGTAAAATGCAACAGCCATGTTTAATGTAGCCTTTTCATTTCATATGCGGCGCACCTTACACAATACAGGAGTATCACTATATATACATAGTGATCTGTACTAGCTAAGATAGCAAAACCCTAACAGCTATTTATTACATTTAATGCAACAGTGGTACACTGTGCCTTGTTGCTTCTAGCTCGACACAAACAGCAGAAGCAAACAAAAGAGTAAAACAGAAAACTAAACAAATGACAGAAGAGGTACACAACGTCTACATGGCTCGATCTTCAGGCACTACAAGCCACGGCATTCCATTAACACACTTCTACCGACTAGGTTCATGAGTAGAATAGCTGCTATTAATCTTGATCAGCTCTTCTTCTTTAGCTTCGTCGTGAGAAGAGCAAGCTTCACCCACTGAGGCGTGCAAGCTAACACTTCCCCTCAATTCAAGCGAGGCTAGCGAAATGATACCCAACTTATTTCTTAGCCTCGAGAAGAATTGGAAGCTTAAGGGTTTAGTAAAAATATCCGCAACTTGAGCCTCAGTAGGTACATGCCTTAGATCAATAACCTTCTCTCTGACTTTATCTCTAACAAAGTGAATGTCGAGCTCCACATGTTTAGTTCTAGCATGAAGAACGGGATTGGAAGCCAAAGCGATCGTGCTGAGATTATCAACCCATACCGTGGTTGACTTTGAACAATGCACGCCGAGTTCAGTGAGCAATGACTTGATCCATGTTACTTCGGACACAGCTTGAGCCAAGCTCCTATATTCTGCTTCAGTGCTTGATCTTGAAACCACAGGTTGCTTTTTCGAACACCATGATATGAGATTGTTACCAAGGTAAACACAATATCCAGTTACCGATCTCCTATCATCAAGGTCTGCCGCCCAATCTGAGTCTGAAAAGGCTTGCAGATCAAGAGTAGATTTTTGAATGTGAAGACCATAGTCAACTGATCCAGCAAGATATCGAAGGATCCTTTTAACTGCTTTCCAATGAGTATCAAGAGGGCAAGACATAAATTGACTAACCCTATTGACACTAAAGCTGATCTCTGGTCTAGTAATGGTAGCATATTGCAAAGCACCCACTGCACTCCTATAGAGTTTTCCATCTACTGTAGGATTACCATCAAGCTTAGAAAGTTTACAGTTGGAAATCATGGGAGTAGGATTACCTTTAGCATCAATCATCTGTAGCCTCTGCAATATATCTTTGATGTAAGAACTTTGACTAAGGTGAATTCCTTGTGCAGTTTTTGTAACCTCAATACCAAGAAACTGATGCACTTCCCCTAAATCCTTTAGAGAGAACTGAGTGCTGAGCTGCTGAATAACTTGACGGATCTCTGAAGGATTTGTACCTGTGATGAGCATGTCATCGACATAGATGAGGAGGTAGGTCACTGAGGTAGTGGTCTTGCGATAAAAGAGAGAGGTGTCGGCTTTGGACCGGGAGAAACCGAGCTTAAGTAAAGCGGTGATGGTGAAAACCAAGACCGAGAGGCTTGCTTCAAGCCATATAAAGCTTTAGAAAGCTTGCAAACACGATCGCCATCCTCAAAACCGGAGGTTGTCGCATGTAAATCTCTTCTTGTAAATCCCCATCGAGAAAGGCATTGTTGACATCCAAATGAGTGACATGCCAATTAGAAGAGATGGCTAAGCTTAGGATGGTACGAATAGTCGCTCGGTTTAACCACGGGCTAAAGGTTTCGTGAAATCAAAGCCGGCTCTGGGAAAAACCTTGAGCAACTAAACGAGCCTCAGATTCGAAATGGTACCATCACCGCCGTTTGAGTTTAAAGATCCATTTGCGTACCAACCAAGTTTTTACCGGGGTAAAGGGACTAATCGCTAAGTATGATTTCAAGCAAAGCTTGATGTTCCAGCTTGCATAGCTTGGTTCCAAGGTGGTATCGAAGAAGCGCAGATGATTTACAGGCTCAATATGAGCGAGATGTTGTTGGACCATGGCAAAGAAAGAGTTTGGGTCGAAAATACCACCTCGAGCCTGTAATCATAGGGTGTCGGGCTGAGTACGAATGGGAGGAGATGGGGTTGATGTGGGAGAGTTTGTATTAGGAGGCGAAGAAGAATGAGAAGAAGAAGGCGATTGGAGATAGACGAGGGAAATGGCGGGAGGGTGAGGGTAGAGGTATATCGGGGAATGTGTGGAAGTAGAGGTTGATGTAGATGGAATATGAGAAGAATGGGAAAATGGTTAACATGAATAGGTGTAGGGATAGAGGCGAGGTAGAGATGTTCGGTGGAGTAGGTATAGGAACCGAGGTAGAGAGAGAAGGAAAATATTTTCATCAAAGACAATATCCTCAGTGATAATGATCTTTCCAGGGAAGAAGAACTTTATAGCCTTTATGTGCGTAACTATAACCAATGAATATGCCTTCCATAGACCTATATTCCAACTTGTGATGGTTATAGGGTCAAGAAAGGGTAGCAACGCAACCAAAGGCTTTGAGCAAGTTATAGTCCGGCTTATGATTAAAAAGCTTTTCGTAAGGAGAACGGAAAGACAGAATTTTATTGGGGATGCGATTAATGATGAAAATGGCTGTGACGAAGGCATCATCCCAGTATTGAGAACCCAAACCGATCGAGATAAAAGAGTTAACCCGCCGACAACATGTCGATGTTTTCTTCAGCAAGACCATTTTGTTGAGAGTGTATGGACATGAGACTCTATGTTGAATGCCTCACTTTGCGAAAACCGCTTAATCCTTTATACTCACCTCCCAATCAGATTGTAGGATTTTATTTTACGATTAAATTGATTCTCAACAAGTCGCTTAAATGATTTGAAGACACCATTGACTTCCCTTTGTTTTTCAATAGGTATAACCAAGTAAACCGACTGAAATGATCAATGAAAGTGACATAGTATCTGTACCCATTTGTGGAAAAATGGGGAAGGTCCCCACAAGTCACTATGTATGAGTTCAAGAGGCTTGGTGTAAATGTAAGAAGAGTCGAAATAAGGTAATCGATGACTTTAGCAACACAACAAGAATGACACAATGAACTGGATTGCATTGAAGAAAAGGAAATATTACAACTAGTCAAGGCACGTTTTATAATGTCAAAAGAACAATGTCCTAACCGCTTGTGCCATAAATCCAAACTAATAGAAGAAGAACTAGAAATAGAGGAAAAAGCAAGTGGAGAATCATGTCCAAAGTTGGCTGTATGAACAGCAGGTAGAAGCCGAACATGAGAGTCCTTATTTGAGCTGAGAGAATGATTAGGTAGATCATGTGGTTTGTGAAGGTCGAATCGGTGAGCCCTCACCGAGGTTGCCTTGAGTAGGATGTCCTTGGTGACTGATCTTTGACAAAGCAAACACGTGGGTGAAATTCAAAGAAAACATTGTTATCAAGAGCAAAGCGTGAAACACTCAACAAGTTTTAGTAATCGAGGGACATGGAGAGTTTATCGAGAATAAAAGCGTTAGAGTTAGGAGATGAAGAAGATGTAAGACGGACTTTCCAATGTGAGAAATGTGAACACCAAAGCCATTGCAAGTTTGAGCTTGTTACCCATGATATTCGAGCGGTGTTAAGATTCGAGAAGTCATTGGAGACATGGTTGGTGGCTCCAGAATCTGGATACCAAGAGGAATCGACACTATATTCAGAAGGAGCATGATGAGGTGGCTGGTTTTGTTGAGTGTGAGCCATGTTTAAAGAAGGAGTCCTTGAAGGTTGTGTTGAGGAAATCAAGTTCTCTGCTGCCGCCGAGGTTTGAACACTTTGAGGAACGAAGTGATGTTCATATCGATACCAACATCGATCAGCTGTGTGCCAAGGCTTTTGCAAACCTGACAAACAGGTTTGTTGCCGGAAGACCTGCCTCTGCCTCCACGACCTCCTCTATAGCTGGAGTTTCTTCCTCCTCCTCTTGTGAAATGTTGATAACCACCTCTGTTGGACAGGGAGCTCACATTGTTATTTCTTTGTCCTGTGGTTTGGACAAAATTTGCAGTAGGTTGTGAACCATCTTGGTTTACAGTAGTGGTTTTCATGGACTCAAGTCTCGATTCAAAGCTGAGAAGAAGAGAGTTGACATCTTGGACAGTCCAAGAGTCTGCCTTAGAAGTAATGGTGACCATTACTGAATCATATTCTGCTCCTAAACCAGCAAGGATATGGAGAATCTGATCTTCTTCGGAGACACGGTATCCAGCTGCACCCAAGAGATCACAACAAGTTTTTACTTTGTTGAGATATTCTCTCATAGGTAAGGAATCCTTCTTCAGCGTCTGGAGTTGCAGTTTGTACTGCATGAGTTTAGCTTTTGATTGGCTGGAGAAGTTGGTCTCCAAAGCATGCCAAATTTCTTTGCTGGAGCTCAGACCCACGACCATAATCATGGTGCTGTCTGATAGAGATGACCGGATCCAAGCTGATAAGAGTTGATCTTGTCGATGCCATGCAAGAAACTTCGTGGTTAAGTCTTGTCTCGTCCGAATGGGATGTATTATCTCCGATGGTGGTCCTTCTCCTCCAATGAGATAGGGCTCCACCATATCCTCTCACCGCTAAGATTTGTTGTTTCCATACGAGGTAGTTTCGTATAGCTTGGTGGAGATAGAATGATTACGTGGTAAGATAGGTATGGAAGATATCTGTGAGCTCGACGACAATGCCGGTGGTAGAGCTCGTGAGGCGGAGGTCGCAGACATTTTAAGGAAAAAGAAAGGAAAAGACGAGTCTAACTATGGCTCGATACCATGAAAGAAAATACAAAAGATAGTAAAATGCAACAGCCATGTTTAATGTAGCCTTTTCATTTCATATCGCGCGCCTTACATTAATACGTGAGTATCACTATATATACATAGTGATCTCATACTAGCTAAGATAGCTAAACCCTAACGACTATTTATTACATTTAATGCAACACAGGTACATCAGGCCTTGTTGCTTCTAGCTCGACACAAACAACAGAAGCAAACAAAAGAGTAAAACAAAAAACTAAACAAATGACAGAAGAGGTACACAACGTCTACATGGCTCGATCTTCAGGCACTACAAGCCACGAGCGCATTCCAGCTAACACACTTCGGCTGACTAGGTTCATGAGTAGAATAGCTGCTATTAATCTTGATCAGCTCTTCTTCTTTAGCTTCGTCGTGAGAAGAGCAAGCTTCACCCACTGAGGCGTGCAAGCTAACATATAGTACCCGGATTATGGCTACCGGTCGGCAAATCGCGACGGCTTTGGTTTTGGTGACGTTGAACTGAAGTGGATGAAACACGAAGACATCATCGGGTACAAGTACTTGTTGAAGAGCTTGTTCTTCCGGTTTGGATCGATAGGGTTGGAAGTGACGAAGTCGATGTGCGAGTGCCTTCCACCAATAAGAAAGCTTCGCGCACGGGTGGGTGTGGGCGGGTTCATCCCATAAGAAGCGAGTCGACGCGAGCCATGGAAACGCCCAGAGTGTTAAGCCCTTCAAGTCGGTTAACATTCATCTGAGTCACGGCCGATCCCACCGATTCGATGTGTTTCGCACCTTGTTTAGACTGAAAAGAAAATCCTCCGCAACCACCTTGTTCGTGTTCTTGCAAAACTTCCCATTCACAAAAGTTCATGCAAAACTTACAATAGTAGACATACGATAGTTATATATGTTCATTTTCTAAGGGTAATTAATATTCGTTAATATGTAGATTTTATTTAATCGATTTACCAAAGATACTTGGCATCGTGAAAACAACGCAGAAATCTTGAAGTTGGCTTGATCCGATGCATACGCAATGGGAGCCACGACAAAGACAACAACAATGGTGCACAAACCAAACCCATCTTCATTTTAATCGATGATTTATGCCACTCGCACTTTTTAATTGCTCGTTCTTGTATTTTTTTTATGAGAAACTTAGCACGAGAAAGATTCCTTATTATAGGAGTGAAAACTACTAGTCCGCTCGTTACTCATCAAAGGTTAATCCTTTTATTATTTGAAATTTTGGGTCGAAATTGTCAATACACGCTTTAACTTTCGATTTCTTCTCCTCCTATCGATTTCATCAAACCTAATATATGTCATAGTTTTACCAAAATAGTTTGAATAAAATTTGGAGTAATGATCATGTATTTGACTAGCTATTTGAATCACCAATCTGCAACATTTTCTAAATAATTTAACTCCATCGATTCCATAAAATATAATAAAACCTAAGAGCAAATTAATTTGTTCTAGAAGTTGAATCTAGTCACGCAGTATTAGGCCATCTCCAACCCTCCCCACTAAATCTATACCTATTTTACAGTAACTGTCACATCAAACAGTAATTCTTCTCCAACCCACAAACTCAAACTCAAACTTAAAAGAATATTCTCTTTATATTCTTCCAACCACTATTTTTATATTTTTGCAATCACACCCTTATAAATTTCAATATTTTACACAATAGACTATTCTAAAATTTAAAATTAATAAATATTACATTATAAATTAAATATTAATAATAAATTCATAAAAATTATTAAATCAACTATTTATTAAATAGTTGATTTACCAGATTATTAGGTTTTATTTAATATTATAGTATGTCTTGTACCTTTATGTTATTGTGATCGATTTTAATTATGTATTAAGTTTTTTAGAATGTCATGCATTTGATGTATTATCAATTAATTATCTTGTAATATGTTCTAGGTCATGTACTCTAGTATATTAATTATGAATCAATGTTATTGTCATTTACTTTATGTATCAATGTTATTAGTATAATGTTATTATTATTACAAATTATATAAATTGGAAACTAATTAATTAATCACTAAATTAGTGGATCACGGCGGAATCATAACCTTATCGACAACTGCAAATTTCGGCAACTGATCGTCTTCACTTTTTTGGAACATTAACCTTTCATCATGAATCATAACCTTTCACGGCGGAATCATAACCTTATCGACAACTGCAAATTTTTGGAACATAAACCTTAAAAACAGATTATGTTTTTACTATTAAAAGAAAATTGTCGTAAGATAGAATCAAAAATCAAAAATAGAAACGCATGATCTCTTCTCAATGGGTCCAGCCCATTGCTCAACGAAAGAAGGCCATAAACCCAACCTCGCTTATTCCAAGATTTGGATTAATTTTCTTTTTCTTTGAGAAGGGGTGGGGAGAGGGGTTTGGGGCTCAAATATTATATTTTATTTGCAATCATCGTTTCTTTCTTCATCTTCTTCTCTGCTTCTTCATCTTCTTCATCCGCTTCTCTGCAACCAAAACCAAACACATCATAATAGGAGGATCCATGTGCAATTTTCAAAAGATGAAAAGTGGTTTGAGTATGGTGAACAGTCAAGCGCAAATATAAGTCGAGGGAGAGAAAGGTACCAAATACTTATTTTTAGTTCGAGTTTACAAGAGGATTGAGAGAGATTTGCTACCAGTAAAATAAGTTTTACAAATGAGGGTTGGAGATGGTCTTAGGCCGCTTATAATAGTGTTTTGATAGTGGAGAATATGTACATATCATCAAGAACATTTTATTTTCACATTAACTACTTCGTCAACCCAAACTTCCTCTCCAACAATACTTCCTCAAGTTATATTGTTTACGGATCTCATTGTCATCACTCCTATTTTTTCTATACATTTCATTAATAATACATATATTTAACTTGAATATAATATAACATTATTTTAATTAATAATTTTGTGTATTAAAAATGATATAGTTAATTATAATATAAATTAAATTAATTATAGATAATATATTATCAATAAAGAGTGGATAAATTTTTTAAATTGGACTGGATTGGGTCATTGATAAACTGCGAAAGTTATGAAATTGAGTTGAATTTAAGTCAACAATTTTCTTTTTACAAAATTGGATTTGATTAGGTTATTGATAATAATACGGTATTAGTAGCGGATTAGGGGGTGGCTGGAGGTGGTCTCGTATGTGCCCACTAGAAAGCTATTACATAATTACTGGGACAAAAATACTAATATGAATTCATTTAAGATTTTCTATTACTTATTTATGTGACATTTTCTATTATATAGTTGAGTTGGGTTTTTTATTCAAAAAAATGATAAAACTATGAAGAGAATAAGAAAAAGGAATCTGATAAGCTTTTTTGTACTATGTGAGAGCATAAGGCCAACTCCAACCCTACAATATTTTAACGTTGGCCACTATTTTGCAGTGCAGATTAGTCTCCAACACTGCGCTATTATTTTGGACTCATGACCTCTAGAATGCATTTGGAAGGATGGGAAATTCTATAAAATATGTAGGTGTATTACATCATGTCTCACATGATAATATTTTATTAATTACATGATAATATTTTATTAATATAAATTAAATTAATAAAATATTATCATGTAAGAGAGGACGTAGTACACCTACATGTTCTATGGAACTTATCTTGGAAGGACAGCAGCTATCTGTACATGAGCGAGCTAGACATTAATTACACAATTCCCCAATGGTTTGTGCAAGTCGTGAGTAGCAAGATTTGATCCCCAAGATATGGAGCAGCGTGGTTATGGTGGCGGCGAAGATCACGGTGGAGATGGGGATGGCACGGGGATTGTGCATTCGCACACGACGGCGGAGGAGACGGTGGAGGTGGCGATGAAGCTCGGGACGGATATAGTGAGGAGGAAGTGGGAGGGAGCAAGCCGCCAATGGAGAGTCGGTTTCTTGACGTGTTGGCGGTGCTCACTCGATGAGACTGCGGGACTCGTGGCCGACGTGGCCTCAAGATTGTGATTTTCCGGGCGGCGCGTGCACGGGCTCACCATACGACCACAGGTCATTAAGTGGACCCCATTAACTAATCCGCTTTTCGGTTGAGGAGTAAGGGCCTACAATTATACTAGTAAATTTGAGGAGAGATCGGTGATCATGAATGATAGGATACGCCCAACTACTAGGTCCAAGATCGGCCCAATATAAATAGCCCCGACATTAAGCTCGGCCTATGTGAGTTCGGCCCAAGAAGACTCCGACCAACTACAACTCTAATCGCAATTGGAGCGTGAAGATCTGGATGCATATCTAAAGAATCTTTATGAGAGAAGACTTTGTATTAGAGTCAAACTCAATTTGAATTAGAGTCAAACTCAATATGATGGTATATAAATAGAGGCTAGATTAGATGAGAGAGATCATCTACACTTTTGTAATCGCTTCTTACACACTCAAATACACATACATTCTCTTGCTCCGTGGACGTAGATCTATTTTAAAGATCGGACCACGTTAACTCCTCATGTTCTTTATTGCATTTATTACCTTACGAAAACCAGATCGATCAATGAATATATTAAAATATACGGCTTAGAGTATATAGTAGTTGTATGTGAATGAAAGATAGTGTTTGTGGTTATTACTATTTTTAGAGATACATGATTTGGGAAATGAAAAGTTCTTATCATTTTCCATGTTATATGTATTGCTCTATCTTTCTTACTTTGTTGCCCTGTTAATCCATTTTAAGGTTTGTTTTTGAGTTGCTATTCATTTCAGCAAATGATGTACCTATGTGTTCTGTTCCCGTATCTGAAAATTACGCTACTAATCTGAGTGAATGTGCCTGCGAAATTGGAAATTGTTTAATTCGTGGACATTAATCCTAAATTTACTGATTATTTGGTTCTCAAATACGCAAAGCAAATGACAATTATGTTTCCTTGAAATTATAATTGCAGTTATTATGGCTTTTGGATTCCTACTTTGTCATCTTTCTTCTGATGCAATGCATACCTTATATCATTAAGGCTGCTGGTAAATACCTTTGGAATCAAATGATAATGACAACAATAGCTTGAGAGACTAATATTATGATGAAAGATAAAATTACGGTAAAAACAGAGAATAAATGATTTTTTTTTTATCACGGCAAACACTACTAGGTTGTTGATCATTGCATCACCACATGATGTACTTTGGAAATACAAACCTTTCCGAATAAAGCAGTTGTTGGAAGGGAAAATATGATCAGTTTATTGAATTTAAATAATATCTTATCTTAGTTGTAGTTGGACCAGAATTGGGCCTGGAGGTAGTTGATGATGTTCTTCTCAACCTGGAACGCCTTGGCCAACACATCCGGGTTGATCTTGGGGTCCGACCCAAACACGGCATTGGCAATGGTTATGGTGTTGGAAATCTAGCGATATATATATAAAATTATATATGTTGTCGAGTTGCCGAAGCTACTTTGACCAAGATCTTGAGTGACGAACATTTAATTTTGTGAAATTAAATGGCATAGGATCGATCCACGCTTTGAGTAGATGATCGTGGTGTATTCACATTCTCAAACCGATTTCGTGAGTGAGAAATAGTGGATCAAAGTTGGTCACTTAAACATGGAGTTTTGTGCTTAAGGGATAAGCATGGATTAATTAATCCTTATCCCACATTGATTAATGTACCTTCATTAATTGTCTATATAAGTGGTTCATTGAACACTTAGTATAATTATGTGCACAAGTGATGGGTCGGAAAGCCCACACACAACACGCACGCCGCCGCCGCCGCCGCCCGGCCCGGCCGGTGCCCGTGCGCTGCCCGCCCCGTCGCCGCCGCCTGCCGCCCGCGCCGCGCCCGCCCGGCTCCGGCTCGGCCCGCCCGGCTCCGTTCGGTTCGGTTCCGTGGTCCGTGGTCCGTGGTCCGTGGTCCGTGGATCGTGGATCGTGGATCTTGGATCTTGGATCTCGCAATTGGTCTGGGTGGTCTTTGGTCGTTCTTTGGGCCGGTTCCGTGGCCCATCGCTCTTACTTTTAGATCAACGATTGATCGAGCCCAAAGATGGAGTTGGTCCGAGGCTCAACTCGTGTGGCCCAATCCGTTGGGCTGCGTGCGCCGCACTTCGAGACGTCCGATACGTCCAACGAACACGACGCACGCGTTGTCCAGATTCGTCAGAACTGGCCGGTAACGCTCGACATGATGACTCTGCGGAAACGTGCCCACGTTGTCTCCGAAACCGCCACGACTCAATAGGGACATAACTCCGTAACACCCGACATCAATGCGGGTGTTGACTCAAAGATGCTTCCCATGAGGGGACGACGCCTATAAATAGGACATGTCTCCCAACATTAGCCAACCATCGCCAACTGCATTCCAAAGCACTCGCATACATAGTTCGTGTCCAAGCTCTGCCCTCGCCTCCGCCCGGTTCACGGAGCTCGTTGGTTCTTGGTCCGCCACCCACGAGACGCTGCTTTATCTTTGGAGACGATACGCGTAACCGAGAGCACTACCGGGCGTATCTCGTCTTATGGAAAGAGGCCTCCTCGACTCGGCATTAGTATACGGTTTAGTTTCAATTGTATTTCAATTACATTTTAAGTTCATTGTTGTTTGATCTCCTACTTCTACATTTCATTAAGTTGTATCGCCCGCAAGTCTGCATCTTGTTATGTACACCTTTTCCAACAATCGCAAGACGAGATAGTACTTGCCACGAAGGTGTCGACTTAAAATTGACTTAAAACGCTCAAACATAATACCTTTGCTTGGAGATGTCGACCGCACCTGCCACCGACCGCCTCCGCCTATCTTTGTCGCCGCCGCCCATTCTGCCGCCTCCTCTGCTTGCCGCCAATTCTCGCACAATGGCTTCGGTCATGTTTGGTTCGATGCCTTCTGGTCAACCATGGGACCCTTTGTCGATTGCTGGTTCCACTTTTAGTGGTTCAACAATTGGTTCCACTTTTAGTGGTTCCTTCGTTCGACGATCGCACTTTTCAGCTGGTCGATTGCTGGATCCATGGGATCTAACACCGGTGGATCCGGTCATGGATCGATCTCGGCCTGTTCATACCGCAGGATGATGCACGTCGAGAAGCCGCCAAGTTTGGAGGATCCGACTTCAAGAGATGGCAAGAAAGATGTTGTTCTACTCACGACGTTGGGCTTCGCCAACTTGGTGGAAGATGAGCCCGCTGCCCGGGGTCAAGTGACGGACTTTCACATCCGAGCGACATATGACAATCGGGCGACCGGCGACTACCTTTGTAAAATTTTATACTGGTAGTTTAGAAGATAGCTTGTATAGTGTTTATGTCGTTGTAACGACATCCAAAAGTATGTGGGATCGCTAGAAAAGAAGCATCGTAGTGATGATGCGGTACTAAGAAGTTCATTGTAGCCAAATATTTGGACTACAAGATGGTCGATTCCCACCGATCATGGACCAAGTGCAAGAGTTTCAACTCATTGTGCACGAGGTTCAAGCCGAAGGCACACTATTTCGCACGGCTTTGTCGTCGCTCTGATGATCGAGAAGCTACCCCTGGTGGAGAGACTTCAAGGTCTACCTTAAGCACAGCGAAAGGATATGACACTTGAAGACTTGATCGACCGCTAGCATCGAGTCGGCGTGAAGAAACTAGAACTAAAGGGAAAGGCTTGATCGATGTAGAGCCAACTTTGTTGGAGAGGCGGTCCTCCAACAAACGTGTTCGTCCCAATGTCAAAGATAAAGGCAGCGAAGGTGGTTTCCGTAAGTTTGACGGGATCATATAATTGTGGCAAGCATGGCCACACGAGTAAGAGGACTGCCGTCACCTAAGAAGAAGAAGGCTAAGCAAGTTACCAACGTTGTCGAGAAGGACTTGACAAATGGGACAAGGATGACTTGGCTGCTGTGGTGACCGAAGAAGTCAACCACGCCGAGAATCAAGGTGGATGGTTCATCGACATCGGCGCAATCTAGCACGTGTCGCCGAAAGATGCGTTTCTCCACCTACAAGCCCGCTGAGGGCGGAAGCTCAACATGGGAACCAAGCCGTCCGAGGTTGCCGGAGTTGGTGATGTGGTGCTCAAGATGTCGTCCGCATTGAGATCACCTTGAAGGATGTCTTTGCATGTCCGGACATTCGCAAGAATTTAGTGTCGGCCTCTATTCTAGTTAATAAGGGTTTTAGACTAGTTTTGAGTCGGACAAGTTTGTCTCGACTAAGTTTGGAAAGTTCCTGGTAGGGGTTATCTCACCGGGGTCTTTTCAAATTGAATGTAATGGTCATACTGTGTACCCAAGATTGCTATGAATAAAAATACATCTACTTCTCTTACTGACCGAGTGCTCTGATTTATGGCATTGTAGATTAGGACATGTTAATCTAAATGCAATAAAAAGATTAGTAAATTTAGATTTACTAAAGTTAAATGAAGTTAATACACAAACGAAATGTGAGGTTTGTGTGGAAGCCAAAATGGCTAAGTTACCGTTTCATTCGGTAGAACGGAGCACTAAGCCTCTAGAACTTATTCACACTGATGTGTGTGATTTAAAGTTTGTACAAACTAGAGGTGGTAAAAAGTACTTCATCACGTTTATTGATGATTGTACAAGATATTGTTATCTTTACCTTCTAAGAAGTAAAGACGGGCTATCAAGCTTTTAAAACTTCAAGAACGGTCGAGAATCAATTAATTGTCGAATTAAGATCGCTCAAGTGATAGAGGGGAGAATATGTAGCTCGCTTGAGGCATTATGCAACGAAAGTGGTATAATACATCAAACGACAGCTCTTATTCACCTCGCCTAATGGCGTTCTTGAGCGTAAAATCGAACACTTAAGGAGATGATGAATGCTTTGTTGATTAGTTCGAGGTTGCCCAGAACTTGTGGGGGAAGTCGCTTGACAACCAACTACATCTTGAACAAGATTCCACTCAAAGGTAAGGATGTCACTCCTACGAGTTGTGGAAAGGAAGAAAGCCATCGTACAAATATCTCAAAGTGTGGGGTGTTTGGCGAAGGTTGAGGTGCCTCTTCCAAAACAAGTTACAATTGGACCTAAAACAATCGATTGTATCTTTATTGGGTATGCATCAACAGCGCTATCGTTTCGCTCGATCCACGGTCGAGGTGCCGGATATGAATGTGGGGACGACGATTGAGTCAAGGAATGCTATATTCTTTGAAAGTGTGTATCCTCAGAAAGATAAGGATAAAAGTGAAGCCAATTCTAGCAATAGAACGATGGTGAAGCTTGAGTTCTAAACCTTTGAGGAAGAACCGATATCGCATAAGCGATCGAGTCGATCCGAGGGGTCGGAACCGAGACGGCGGTGAAGTCGAACGCCAAAGGATTTTGGTCCCGACTATATTGCGTTCATGTTGGACGAAGAACCAACTTCAATCAAAGTAGCTTATGCTCGGCGAGACGGGATGCTCGCGAGGTCGCTTCAAAGTGAGATTGATTCCATTTTGCAAAACCACACTTGGGTCTTGGTTGATTTGCGAGAAGGTTGTAAGCCCTTAGATGCAAGTGGATCCTTAAAAGGAAGTACAAGCGGATGGATCAATTGAAAAGTATAAGGCCCGCTTGGTTGTCAAAGGGTTTAAACAAAGAGAGGGCGATTTCTTCGATACCTATTCACCGTGACGAGGATTACGTCTATTAGGGTGCTTCCGCAATTCTTTGCTTTGCACAATCTTGAGATTCATCAAATGGACGTTAAGACTGCGTTTTTGAATGGTGACCTCGAGGATGAGGTATATATGAGCAACCCGAAGGGTTTGTAGTACAGTCAAGAGGGCAAGGTATGCAAACCGTGAAGTCTCTATATGGTTTGAAACAAGCGCCGTTGCAATGGCACTGAAATTTGACAATGTAATGTTGGCAAATGGTTTCAAGATCAACGAGTGTGATAAATGTGTCTACGTTAAGAACTCTAATAATGGTTATGTTATAGTGTGTCTGTATGTAGATGACATGTTGATCATGGGTAGCAATACTCAAGTCATTAATGACACAAAGCGCATGTTAAATAGAAATTTTGACATGAAGGACATGGGATTAGCTGATGTGATTCTTGGAATCAAGATTCTAAGAAGATCAGACGGAATTGTCTTGACACAATCTCACTACGTCGAGAAAGTGCTTAAGAAATTCAACGCGTTTGATAGTTTACCTGCTAAGACCCCATTGGAGCTCAATGTTCACTTGAGTAAGAACAGGGGTGAACCTGTTGGGCAAGAAGACTATGCTAAGGTCATCGGGTGTTTGATGTATCTTACAAATTGCACCGACCGACATAGCTTGTAGTGAACAAATTGAGTCGTTACACGAGCAATCCAAGCAAGGAGCATTGGAAGGCTTTAGTGAGAGTTTTGAGGTACTAAGTATACTCAAAATCATGGGCTGCATTTCACGAGATATCCCCGTACTTGAAGGGTATTGTGATGCCAATTGGATATCGACACGAAAGATTCACTTTCTACAAGTGGGTGCGTGTTCACGATTGGAGGTCTTGTTTCTTGGAGATCCACGAAGCAGACGTGTATAGCCCGATCCACCATGGAATCGTAATTCATAGCTTTGGATAAAGGCGGTGAGGAAGCCGAGTGGCTCGTAATTTTTGGAAGATATTCCATGTTGGTCTAAACCCGTGCCACCAAAGGTGATGATTCACCGATAGCCAAGCAGCTATTGGAAGGCGAAAAGTGGTTTGTACAATGGTAAGTCTCGACATATCGTCGGCGACATAATACCGTGAGGCATTTGATCTCAGTGGGGTTATATCAATTGACTATGTCAAGTCGATAGATAATCTGGCGATCCGATTAACCAAAGGGTTGAACCGAGATCAAATGATCAAATTGCTAGAGGAATGGGACTAAAATCCACATCTTAAGAACAATCATAGTGGTAACCCAACCATGATGACCTGGAGATCCCAAGAACTTGGTTGAACGGGAGAACTAAGCTATATGAGTTCGTGTATAAACACTCGAGTTAGTACATTCCCTAGAAAGCAAGCGAGTGTTGAAAAAACTCGCCTAGTGGTGAGGTTGAGTCGTTGACTCTTAATGATTCCTAAGATACCTCGAGGAGGTTGAGTATGGCAAGATACTCGGTAAAGAATCACCTATGTAAGTGCGGTGGGGCCGCTTCAAACAAAACACTTATGAATCCAAAGTGGATGTCCATGGCCAAAATGGAATCAAACGTAAAACGGATGAGGTTGAGGTGTTAAAGTGTTAATACCATTGTCTCGGTGCGTTGTGGGGAATAGTTCGAGGCATCGTGTCCACTAATCCGCTGTGTACTCGATGGTACTAACTATGGAAGGTTCAAGGCCATAAACCACTGTCCAAATATTTTAACATCTCTTGAGGATCGAAATGGTTCCATACATGCATATGGCTATTTCCACTCATGTGGGATTGTTGGAAATCTAGCGTATATATATATAAATTATATATGTTGTCGAGTTGCCGGAAGCTACTTTGACCAAGATCTTGAGTGGTAACATTTAATTTTGTGAAATTAAATGGCATAGGATCGATCTACGTTTTAGTAGATGATCGTGGTGTATTCACATTCTCAAATCCGATTTCCGTGAGTGAAAATAGTGGATCAAAGTTGGTCACTTAAACATGGGTTTTGTGCTTAAGGGATAAGCATGGATTAATTAATCCTTATCCCACATTGATTAATGTACCTTCATTAATTGTCTATATAAGTGGTTCATTGAACACTTAGTATAATTATGTGCACAAGTGATGGGCCGAAGCCACGCCACACAGACTGTGTGCCGCCGCCGCCGCCCGCCCGGGCCGGTGCCCGCCGCCCGCCCGCCGCCCGTCGCCCGCGCCCGTGCCGGCCGGCCGCCCGGCTCGGCTCGGCTCGGCCGGTTCGGTTCGGTTCCGTGGTCCGTGGTCCGTGGTCCGCGGTCCGGATCGTGGATCGTGGATCGTGGATCTTGGATCTTGGATCTTGGATCTTGGATCTTGGATCTTGGATCTTGGCAATTGGTCTTTGGGTGGTCTTTGGGGGCGTTCTTTGGGCTGTTATGGGCTTGCTTCGTGGGCTCGGTTAAGTGGCCCATTGCCGCTTACTTTTTAGATCAACGTTTGATCGAGCTCAGATGGAGTTGGTCCGAGGCCCAACTCGTGTGCCCAATCCGTTGGGCTGCTTGCACTTGAAGAGACGTCCGGATCGTCCAATGAACTGGACGCACGCGTTGTCCAGATTCGTCGTAGCGAGTCGCTTGTACGCCCGACATGATGACTCTGCGGAAGCGTGCCACGTTGTCTCCGAAACCGCCGGCGCACTCAATAGGGGACATAACTCCGTAACACCCGACATCAATGCGGTGTTGACTCAAAGATGCTTCCCGTGAGGGGGCGGCGCTATAAATAGGACATGTCTCCCAACATTAGCCAACCATCGCTAATCTGCATTCCAGCACTCTCGCATACATAGTTCGTGTCCAAGCTCGCCCTCGCCTCCGTCCGCTCACGGAGCTCGTTGGTTTGCGGTGCTTTGCCACCCACGAGACGCTGCCGTTTATCTTTGGAGCGATACGCGAGCAGAGAGCACTACCGGGCGTATCTCGTCTTATGGAAAGAGGCCTCTCGACTCGGCATTAGTATACGGTTTAGTTTCAATTGTATTTCAATTACTTTTAAGTTCATTGTTGTTTGATCTCCTACTTCTACATTTACATTGTAATGTCATTGCAAGTCTGATTGTTTATGTACACCCTTTTCCAACATATGGTACCGGATTACATTTGCCGAAGCCGGCAAATGCAACGGCGTTGGTCTTGCCAACGCGTTGAGCTCGAAGTGAATGAGACCACAATGGGAAGACGAAGACATCACCGTGTACAAGTACTTAGTGAAGAGCTTGTTCTTCCGGTTGGGATCGGCGGGGTTGGAGGTGGCGGCCGACGTGAGAGTCCCTTCCACCAACAGGAAGGCTTCGGTGGCACGCGGTGGGTGTGGGGTGGGTTTATCCCATAAGGCCAAGTCGAGGCGAGCCATAGAAACTCCCAGTGTTGAGCCCTTCAAGTGGTTTACGTTCACCGGGGACGGCCGATCGGTGATTCGATGTGTTTCCGGCCTTGTTTAGACCCCGGAAAGGAAATCTCGGCAACCACCATGTCCGGATTCTTGCAAAACTTCCGTTCACAAAACTCGCATGCAAACAATTTCAGACGCAGATTATATATGCTTATTTAAAAAGCTTAATATTTGATATAATGTAGGTAGGTTTAATTTAATTGAGTTACCAGCAGATTGGCATCGAGAACGAGAACGCAGAAATCTTGAAGTTGACTTGGATCTGCTGCATATGCAATCGAAGCCCACGACAAGATAACAACAATGGCGCACAAACCAAAACCCATCTTCATTTTGCTAGTGATATATGTTACTTGTAATTATATTTCTTTTCTGTTATCTGTGATGATTTAGCTATCTTCAATACTCATCCTTTTTATAGGAGTGAAAAACAACTAGCTATCTTCAATACTCATCCTTTTTTTTTAGTTGATGTTTTTTGGGTCGAAACCGTCAAGACACGTTTAACTTTTTATGGTTTCATCATATATGCCTAATACATCGCTGTGACATCAAACTTATTTCATATTTTATAATATTACATATATAGACTCCTTCAATCTTCAATCAACTAATTAATGGAATAAACATCATTACAATAGCTACAAAACCAAGTACTTAATTTCTTCTTCTAATTGCTTGTGGTCTCATAATGCACAACACGAGCAAATATGTATATGGCTGCACCTAAAACTAACATTTTTAGATAATTATCGAGAAGGGCACATATTTTGATAATTTGCTCTCCGTCTTCTCTATCTTGGCGTTAATAAATTAAGTTTTGAGCATATATAATATACACCAGTCAGTCCACACTTTATTTCTATAGGAAAATACCATATTTGTACCAATGAAGTTTTAATTTTCTTTCATAATTTTACATCAACATATAGATGCAAAACAACAAATTAATACTTATACTATCAATTTTCTTTTCTTGCAGCGCCAATTCCGACCGATCCAATCACTGGTCACTGAAATTGAGATTGGCTTTGTGAAAGAACTAACAATGGCGTTTGAGATATGGTGGAATTCGAAGATTGGGGAACGCTCTATAGCCAGCGGACCAACTTGCTAAATTTACTCTTTGATTTGTGGATTTTGTAGCTCAAGTCAAGGGAATTTCGGTCATGGCCTCAACTTCAGCAATGATCGGATCAGTCGAAATTGATGCAAATTTGACATTTGTCACTAGAAGGGATAATTGTTGGCAAAAATGATAGTACAATTGCAAAAAAGTTTGACCGTTGGGTATAAAATGAGAGTTTTCCTTATTATATAATATATATAATTTCAAGTGAGTTACTAAATTTCCCTTGCTAATTCAGCCACATGACCAAATAACCAAGATCCAGCATGTTATCAAACCAGCCCAATCCACTCATAATCAGACAAGATTTTAGTTAGTCTTTCGGTCTCAATATTCCAATGTTATTAGTATTACAGTACTTTTCATATATAATTGGCTTGGAAAATCAAAGTTAGGTTTTGGATTAGATATTGACCCACCATCTCAATCTCGCACTATAGTTTCTTAAGAAATATACCTCAAGGCAGACAGCATTTGAATTTATTAAATCAGATTTGAAATTAAACGTCGTTTGGTCTATCTAATGTAAAGAAATTAATAATATTCTGCTATTCCATATAAAATAATATATAAATATGTCATGCAATTTTTATTTTTTTTTATATTTAAATTGAAAAGGAACCACGTACATTTTGTACACGTCTACGCTGTGACGTCTGACTGTTTCAATTCAGCAAGAATGGATCTCTCTATTATTTAAACTGGCAAGTAAATGTTACTAAGTCTAAAGCGCTATATTATGTAACTTGGTTGCTTTAAATTTCAAGTCAATGTAGCTGATTTGTCACTTTCACTGTATAGAAAAGGTATGACGATGTCAAATTTGATTGATTGGGTAGTATTGTATTCGAACAATTTGATATAAAATAATGTGCCCAGGAATATCCAAAAGAGATCTCACTTATTGGACAATCTAATTAATTTGTTCGTAAAATACCTGACTAATTTTATATCATGATATACTAAATTCTTAATAATTTCAATCAAATATTTTTCTTATATAATAATTCAGTGTTCAATATTTTGGGAACTGCATTTAATACATAAGAGCATAAGCGTGCATGACAATTTCAATTGAACTGATTCAACTCCTATATAACTTACCTGCTTATCGGTTTATTATATTTTAATGAATCGAGTAAAATGACTGGAGTTTATAAGAAAATATTGCTGTTTCAGGCTCATTCAAATTGCCTAGTCAAATGCATGATCAATACTCTAGATTTTATTCATGTTTTATTGGTAAATTACATAAATAAATTAAATAGATAAAATTATTCATGTCTACTAAATCTTTGTCCAGCATGGTAGCAATCGTATCCAGAGGATGCTAAAACAGCATATGCTTCTGTTCTGATTTCAGATTATTTAATGCAAAACTGCATGCATGAATATTTCTTCACTTGTCCTCTTTTGATTTTCATACGTCAGTGATTTATTTATTTTTTGGCTAAGTTGAAAATGAAATATTAGCAGCCTTGGAAGACTTTCAAATTCAAAGCAATGAAACTTAATTCATAGCAGCCGATTGAGCATGTGATTTGTTCAATTTATATGTTGAGTACCAAATTATATTAACGAAGACGAACAACACTCAGATATCTCTTAATATTTCACCTGAAATTAGTATTCATCAAAGCAATACATTCCTCTGTTCGAATCATTTGGTCAACATTTTCTCTGTCCCGGCCACTATTAAATTCCTAGATTCTTTTTATAATTGTAAAAATAAAATTCATTACAATAAAATAATCCTAACTAACATTTATTTCTAAATAAGCTATATTATTTATTTCTTTTCTTTTTAGAATTGAATGTGTGGTGAGATTCTCGTTATGATGGAGGCTAAAATTAACGAAATAACTCCCCCTTGTCATTAATTAATTACGTGAGCAAATATATTAGCCCAACCAACCACATCCACTTTGCTCCTGCTGCACATTAATGAGAGAGACAAGAGGTTTTGTTATGGGCTGCAAAAGTGTAGTTTAACTAGTCGAGGTATTAGTTAATTGAAGACTGAACAACTCTACATATGATTAGATATTAAAAAATATAAAATGTATTCGGTATGATGAAATAAGATAAACCTGATAAAAACTTAAAAGTTAAAACGTGTCTTGACAATATCTATGCTGATCATGAGTATTCTAGATGCCTGGTTTTTTTCTCCTATAAAAGGAGCGTTTCTCATGCAAAGTTTTCCATCACAAGCAAAACAAAAAAGAAATTATTAAGTGTGAGTTTAATAAATTAGCCAACTACAATGAAGATGGGTTTTGGTTTGTGCGCCATTTTTGTTGTGGTCTCGTGGGCTTCCATTGCATACGCATCAGATCCAGGCCAACTTCAGGATTTCTGCGTTGCTATTCCTGAACAACGCTGCTGGTAATTCAATCAAACAACACCTACATTATCAAATATACAATATCAATTGACATATATATATATATATAAATGTGTTTGGTTGCAGTTTTCGTGAATGGGAAGTTCTGCAAGAACCCAAACATGGTGGTAGCGGACGATTTCCTTCTCAGGGGTCTAAACAAGGCGGAAACACATCGAATCAGCTGGGATCGATCGTGACTCCTGCGAATGTTGGCCAGCTTGCAGGGCTCAACACTCTGGGCGTTTCCATGGCTCGCCTCGACTTCGCCCCTCAGGGATCAACCCGCCCACACCCACCCGCGCTACGAAGCCTTCCTGTTGGTTGAAGGCACTCTCTCGTCGGCCGTCACTTCCAACCCTGCCGATCCCAACCAGAAAACAAACTTTTCACCAAGTACTTGAAGCCGGAGATGTCTTCGTCTTCCCACAGGGCCTCATTCACTTCCAGCTCAACGTCGGCAAGACCAACGCTGTCGCATTTGCCAGCTTCGCAGCCAGAATCCGGGTACCATAACCATTGCCAATGCTGTGTTTGGGTCAGACCCTAAGATCAACCCGGATGTGTTGGCCAAGGCTTTCCAGGTTGAGAAGAACATCATTGATTACCTGCAGGCCCAGTTCTGGACAAACAACTAAACATTCTACCCATATATTTCGCTCCTGCAGCATGCAGCATTATTTTATGTCTTTTAATACAATAAACCAGTCTTTACTTATTACATCTGCTTGACTTGGAAAACTGTGTTTCAAAATTATATGTTTAGTGTGATGATGCAATTGTTTGCCCTATTGAAATGAATAAAATTCTTCGAGTTTGACTGTTTTTCATGATTTTACCTCCCATCCATTTATTAGTCTCTGGTTGCCGTTGTTGATGCTTTTATTAGAAGATTATCATTTAATTGTGAATGCATGACTGCCAAAATAAACAATACCTTGTCTAATAGTTACTAACAAAAACTTAGAGGGTGTTTGGGTGAGCTTCTAAACTCCCCAAAACAGCTTATAAACTGTTTTTCAATTAGTATGAGTTTTAATAAATTGTAATGAGTATAAAGTGAGTGAATATAATAAATGAATAGATCTATGTTTAGTGATTAAAAGATATATCATAGAGATGATAAATGAATATATTAATGGTTAGTAGAATAAAAATGTGTGCCATGAATAGTTTTTTTTATAAATAAATGGATAGATTTATGATAAAAAATTATGGAGTTGATGTTTCTAAAAATAAAAAGTGAACATTTTTTTTGGGATCAAAACGTAATTAAATGACGTGTTTGGTTGTCGAGAGGGAGTAATAAAACCGAAGAGCAAGTTAATTTGTTCTAGAAGTTGAATCTAGTTAAACGACTTGGCATACATCTTGATAGGATCGACCCAACTCACAGCCCAAAGATCGGGCCCAATATAAATAAGCGACATGAAGCTCGGCCCAAACGAGTCCGCCTAAGAAGGCTCCGAACCAGGTGGGAGCAGAAAAATTGGTCATATCTGGGAGAATCCTAATTAGAGAGAGATAGGATTCAAATCCTATCTTAGAATGATCACGGTTTCGAGATCTGGGTCATTATAATCGTGTATAAATAGAGGCTAGATTAGGCGGAAAGGATCATCTACACTCTTTGTAATCACTCCTCTCATTATCAATACACGAATACTCTCTCTCCCGTGGGCGTAGATCTTATTCATAGATCGATCCACGTAAATCTTTGGTGTTCTTGCGTATTTAATTCCTTACGAAATTAAGATCGATCACTAGATCGAACCACGTAAATCTTTGGTGTTCTTGCGTATTTAATTCCTTACGAAATTAAGATCGATCACATGCTTAACGTGGAATACTCCTTCGTCACCTAATAAGTGTCTCGTGACGTTATAATACATATATTAAGAAGATGATATATTTTACTCATTCCACCCCTAATTATTTCATAGAAAATTGGGTCACTTATTTAGGACAAAATTCACTTCAAAATAGGTCACTTATTTGGTGATGGAGAAAGTATCCATGTATCATCGATAACATTTAGCTATCACATCAACTACTTTGTCAACCCAAATTTCCTCCCGTATGATAATTCCTCAAAGTTACCGAAGAACCTAATGCGGATGTAATCCTCTACCCCAACTTTATGCTCGTCATTAGTGTTCCATTATTAATTTTATTATTCACTAATATCAATTATAAAAAATTATTATTTTATTATTATATAATGAATCTCAATTCACAATTATTGCAAAATATTGAAATTAAAATTAACTGTTTAACCTTATTTTTAAATTAGCAACCGAACTAAAATATGTAAATTAAATAAAAACAATTATTATAATCACTAATTAGATCGATGAACTCTTGTTAATAATTGTAAAATTACACTAAATCATAACATATGGAATTAATAGAAAAAATAATTAAAACACTGAAAGTGGGATACACTTGGGAAACCAAGATTAGTATAGCGGATCCCAAGTGGCGCCTGTAGACTTAGTAACCTTAACTTGATAATGTTTCAATTCTTGCTGAATTGAAACAGTCAGACGTAGACGTGTACAAGATGTGGTCTTTTTCAATTTAATTAGACATTGAATTCTTAGTCAAACTTGTATATAAATCTTTCATATTTGCATGACATATTTATTATTTCATAATGAACAGAAAGTATAAATCTGGCCTATTATTATTCACTTCTTAATAATATATAGAGCGAAAGACAATATTTCAAATTAATATGATTTCATGAATTAAAACACTATCATGCCTTGGGTCAACGTGAGAATTGAGATGGCGATCATGAAATCCAATCCAAATAAGCTAACTTTAATGTTTCTAACTGATTATGTTGTGTACGCACTTGGTTCAAGTATCGCTTGATCGATATATTGAAGAGGTCTATCGATGAGACTTTTATTACTATGATGTATTAATTCTCAATTACAATTATTAATTCTCAATTAGGATTTATCTATTCTAATTTAATTTTATTAATTCACAGTTAGGATTGATTATTTTCAATTATGGTTTATTAATTCACAATAAGAGTTTATTAATTTTAATATATATTTTAATTCAAAATTAGTATTTATTAAGTCTTATCTAGAATAAATTAAATACAAAATTAATTAAACATAACGTAATTAATTAATTAATTAATTAATATTAATTAAATGCACGGAGACCAACTCTTGTTTGGTTGAATTTATTACGAAGCCAACTTATTTTTTGTTGGTACACATAAGAGCATAAGCGTATGACAATTTCAATTGATCTGATTCAACTCCTATAACTTAACTGCTCATCGGTTTAGTATATTTTAATGAATGGAGTAAAATGACTGGAGTTTATAAGAAAATATTGCTGTTTTATTTATGTTTTATTGGTAAATTACACAAAATAAAATAGATAAAATTAATCAGACATATACAAGTGTTTTTGGTCTACTAAATCTTTGTCCAGCATGGTAGCAATCATATCCAGAGGATGCTAAAACAGCATATGCTTCTGTTAGATTATTTAATGCAAAACTGCATGCATGAATATTTCTTCACTTGCCCACTTTTGATTTTCATACGTCAATGACTTATATATTTTTTGGCTAAGTTGAAAATGAAATATTAGCAGCCTTGGACTTTCAAATTCAAAGCAATGAAACTTAATTCAGAGCAGCCGATCGAGCAGGTGATCTGATCAATTTATATGTTGAGTGCCAAATTATATTAATGAAACACGAAGCAGCTTCCCTGTATATCTCTGAATATTTCACCTGAAATTAGTATTCATCAAAGCAATACATTCCTCTGTTCGGATAATTTGGTCAACATTTTCTCTGTCCCGGCCACAATTCCTAGATTCTTTTTATAATATTATTGTAAAAATAAAATTAATTACAATAAAATACCCCTAATTAACATTTATTTCTAAATAAGTTATATTATTTATTTCTTTTCTTTTTAGAATTGAATGTGTGGTGAGATTCTCGTTATGATGGAGGCTAAAATTAACGAAATAAGTCCCCCTTGTCATTAATTAATTACGTGAGCAGATATATTAGCCCAACCAACCACATCCACTTTGGCACTTTGCTCCTGCTGCACATTAATGAGAGAGACAAGAGGCAATTAAAAGAGAAGAAAACTCGAATCAGGTTGTGTTATGGGCTGCAAAAGTGTAGTTTAACTAGTCGTGGTATTAGCTAATTGAAGACTGAACAACTCTACATATGATTAGATTAAAAATATAAAATGTATTCGGTATGATGAAATAAGATAAGCCTGATAAAATTTAAAAGTTAAAACGTGTCTTGACAATATCTATGAGTATTCTAGATGCCTGGTTTTATTTTCTTCTATAAAAGGAGCGTTTCTCATGCAACGTTTTCCATCACAAGCTCACAAGCAGAACAAAAAGAAATTATTAAGTGTGAGTTTTATAAATTAGCCAACTACAATGAAGATGGGTTTTGGTTTGTGCGCCATTTTGTTGTGGTCTCGTGGGCTTCCATTGCATACGCATCAGATCCAGGCCAACTTCAGGATTTCTGCGTTGCTATTCCTGAACAACGCTGCTGGTAATTCAATCAAACAACACCTACATTATCAAATATACAATATCAATTGACATATATATATATAAATGTGTTTGGTTGCAGTTTTCGTGAATGGGAAGTTCTGCAAGAACCCAAACATGGTGGTAGCGGACGATTTCCTTCTCAGGGGTCTAAACAAGGCCGGAAACACATCGAATCAGCTGGGATCGATCGTGACTCCTGCGAATGTTGGCCAGCTTGCAGGGCTCAACACTCTGGGCGTTTCCATGGCTCGCCTCGACTTCGCCCCTCAGGGGATCAACCCGCCCACACCCACCCGCGCTACCGAAGCCTTCCTGTTGGTTGAAGGCACTCTCTACGTCGGCTTCGTCACTTCCAATCCTGCCGATCCCAACCAGAAAAACAAACTCTTCACCAAGTACTTGAACCCCGGAGATGTCTTCGTCTTCCCACAGGGTCTCATTCATTTCCAGCTCAACGTCGGCAAGACCAACGCCGTCGCATTTGCCGGCTTCGGTAGCCAGAATCCGGGTACCATAACCATTGCCAACGCTGTGTTTGGGTCGGACCCTAAGATCAACCCGGATGTGTTGGCCAAGGCTTTCCAGGTTGAGAAGAACATCATTGATTACCTGCAGGCCCAGTTCTGGACCAACAACTAAACATACTGCCCATATATTTCGCTCCTCCATGCAGCATTATATGTTATGTCTTTTAATACAATAACCAGTCTTTACTTATTACATCTGCTTGACTTGGAAAACTGTGTTTCAAAATTATAAAATGTGTTTCAAAATTATATGTATCGTGTGATGATGCAATCTTTGCCCTATTGAAATGAATAAATTCTTCGAGTTTGACCGTTTTTCACGATTGTACCTTCCATCCATTTATTAGTCTCTGGTTGATGCTTTTTTTTATACATTTAATTGTGAATGCATGACTGCCAAAATAAAAAATACCTCGTCTAATAGTTACTAACAAAAACTTAGTCCATCAAATGGACAAGGAACTTTAATTCAAACGATTTTACGTCTTTTTTATGATACTGCGGAGCACTTGATGCACTAGCCTTTTGGCTTTATATTTCGAGTCTTTTGGCTTTTAGTCAATTTTCTTTATGGCTTCTTTTCAAGTTTTCATTTCTCGTTGGAGGTCCGAGAGACTAGATAATTGATGAACCATTGGATCATTTAATGTTTTTGTATAGTAGCTAATTTTTATAGGAATATAATAGTTACAAAGTTAGATAATAACTGAAAATCGAATCGACCTAAAACCGAAGAACTATGGTTGGGTTTGGTTGAGTTTAATTATAAGAAACATTATTAGTTGGATTCAATTTTCATTTCTAACAGTTTGGTCTTCGATTTTTGTCGGTTGAAACCGAATTGATTATTAGCTCACCCCCATACCTAGTAGGTATATACCGTATATATAATGGAAAACTGAGAACACATGGAAAATTTATAATGGCAATCATCATTACATGATATATGTAATTTGGAAATACAAAGGTTTCCAAGTGAATCAGTTTTAATATGTAAAGAACGTTGAATTTATTGTATTAAAAGGCACAACATATAATGTCTGTCTTAAGGAGTAAAATAGGCAAATTTAATGTTTAGTTGTTGGTCCAAAACTGGGCCTGAGATAATCGATGATGTTCTTCTCAACACAGGAAAGCCACAGCCAACACATCCGGGTTGATCTTAGGGTCCGACCGAACACGGCATTGGCAATGGTTATGGCGCCGGATTACGGCTGCCGAAGCCGGCAAATGCGACGGCGTTGGTCTTGCCGACGTTGAGCCGAAGTGGATGAGACCTGCGGGAAGATGAAGACGTCGCCGCGGTCAGTACTTGGTGAAGAGCTGTTCTACGGTTGGGATCGGCGGGGTTGGAGGACGGAGCCGGCGTAGAGAGTGCCTTCCAACAAGAGGAAAGCTTGTGGCGGGTGGGTGTGGGGTGGGTTGAGCCCGTGAAGCGGTCGAGCCGAGCCAAGCGCCAGTGTTGAGCCACAAGCGGTTAACGTTCACTGCAATCACGGCCGATCCCACCGATTCGACGTGTTTCGGGAATGTTTAGACCCGGGAAAAGGAAATCCTCTGCAACCACCATGTTCGGGTTCTTGCAAAACCTCCCATTCACAAAAACGCATGCAACACAATTTAGTATATATGCTCATATATAAGCTAACATTGGATAATGTAGATTTTATATATTAGTAATTGATTTACCATCAAATGCGTTATCGGGAAGAGCAGCAGAAATCTCGAAGAGGGCTCGGATCTGCTGCATTTGCAATCCAAGCCGACGAGAAGATAACAAGAATGGAGCACAATCTAAAACCCATCTTCATTTTAATTAGGCGATATATGTATGTCACTCACTCACAAACTTATTTCTTTTTCTTGTTCTACCTGTGATGGAAAACTTAGTAACACTCCTGACAAATCTAGTTAGTGAGTGTGCGAGATTTATGTAAAGCAATAAAGAACACCAAGGCTTTTACGTGGTTCGATCGTTAATGAGATCTACGTCCACGGAGGAGAGTTTCCTCAATACTTTCACTATAATTTGAGTGCAGTGAGTGTAGTTACAAGCTCTTAGTATTCGATAAGTTGCCAACCCTTCTATTCTCAATTTTTCTTCTATTTATACAACCCCGAGCACACATCGGCGGCGTGCTCAACCTCTCCATTGGTCGTGACTCTTCTCCGGGCGTGCCTCCATTGGCCGGGCGGGGACGGCCGCCGCGCTACGTGCGCCACGCGTGGAGGTGGCGCCGACTTTGGTTACGGGCGTGTCCTCCATTGGCCGAGGTGGCGCGACTTTGGTTACAGGGTGTGTCCTCCATTGGCCGAGGGTGGCGCCTGACTTTGGTTCTGGGGGCTAGGGTTTTGGGAGCTGATTAGGGCTCGCCTTGGGCTCAACCGCGTGGGCCCGCTACCAACGTTAGGCCCAGCTCGTTTGGGCCTGTTAGTGGGCCTAATCGGTTGGGCCATATCCCATCATAGCCCCCCGAATAGTCGAGGGACAGCGATGCCGAGGTGGAGTGAAGAAAGCGCTTCGCCGAGGTGAGGTGTGGCTCGGCTGACGTTGTTTGTTGAAGGTGTTGTCTTTTTGATGTGAGGGTTTATTTGGCGATCTGGTACCGAACTAAGTTGGGTGGTCTGTTGTCCGTCGCTTGGAAAAAGATGTGGTACCGAAGGAAGTCGAAGTCCGACCTGGATATCGACCCTCTGCGTAGGTTACGCCGAGGTCCGATCTGGAGTGGTGTTGCTCCTGTGGTGGGTGCCGATGTCCGACCTGAGAGACCGCCCTTCCAGGGATGTCGAGGTGCGCCACAGGCGGCACCAATCTGAGGCTGGTTTGCGAGTTCGATCTGGATGGAGACGTTCCGTGAGGCGAAGCCCGCTGATAGGACGTCGAGGTCCGATCTGAATCCCTTTATTTGGGGGAAGGGCGAGGCGCGACACGAGGCGCCGCCATCCGGAGGACGCCGGTCCGTATGATGATTGCTAGGCGGGCGACGGTCTATCTTACGCTAGCGTCGTCGTGCGTGCGGCGGTAGTTGGGCACTCGAACCGTGTAATGCGCGTGGACTCACATCCAATCACGTGTAGTGCGTGTCGAAGTTGAAGCGGCGGTTTTAGGTGCCCTTTGTCCTATAAATAGCCCAAACGAGGCAACTGCTCACTTTCCCTTCGACCTTGTTTGAGAGATAAAAATTAGAAATTTTCGACTTGATCTGATCTCATTGAAGGAGCCATATACTCGCGTGAAAAGTAAGTATGTTTTCTTCATCTTCTTCGCCTGAAAGTTCCATTTCGCCGGGTTACGTAGTGAGTTCCCGACGAAAAGACTATATGTGCTATAATGGTGCAGGTAGGTCCATGGGGCGAGTTCTGTGGTTCCGCCGGTATCCTCGGTATGGGATGGGTGAGGGTGGGCGTGGCGAGGTCGGGCTTGACAATGGAGGAACTTTACAAGTCGTAAGGAATACCGGATCCGGAGGAGTGGTGGTGCTCGCACCCGGCCGGATGATAGGCGATGGCCCCTCCGGAGGGGTTTATTACCGTGTATGTAGATAGTTTGAGGGCGGGTCTTAGGTATCCTCTGGCCCCCGTTTATCTTAGCTTTCAAGAGTATTTCCAGATCCCCATTTGCCAATTGACCTCGAATTCCATTAGGTCGGTGGTGGGGCTAGGGCTTTCTTGCTATGGCATTGCCGAGGAGTTCTCCTTCGAGGTACTGATGCGCTTTTTTAGTGTCAAGACCATAGGAGGAGTGTACTATCTGTCTCCCCGGCTGAAATTTAAGGTAGCAGTCCCCTCCAAAGTGTCCCATTGGCAGAATAGGTATTTCTTTCTGCGGGCTGAGGGGCAGCCGAGGTATGAGTGGGGCATCGGTACGGTGGCGGACCCGAAAATCAAGCCCTTGGGCCATATGGAGGAGGTCTTGGTGCAGCCTTGGTGAGATTTTATCCATAAGTTACACCGAGGACGACTGAAGAAGGCCGGGCTGAGTATTTACGGGTCGGAAGCGTCGGGATCGGGGTCTGGACGGGGTGAGGGCATCCCGATCTTCTTAGTCCTTATACGTCCGATTTTCTGTGCTAATATGTCTTTCTTCCGTGATGCGGTGAAGTTGGTAGGCAAGAGGCGGGCTCACGATCGCCGAGCAAGGAGCCTGCGAAGAAGAAGATGAAGCGGGCTGGACCTACCAAGGGTCCGAAGAAGGTCGACAGTATGGGCCAACTGATGAGTGGGCCTTAGGCGGGGTCCAGCCCGACATCGGAGTCTCGGCCTCAGGGCCGCCTTGAGTACGGGGTACCGCCCTCAAGCTTGGCCGCACCCCTCCCCGAGGTACAAAAGTTCTTTCACATTTAGATTTGTACGCTCTGCGATCTGTATTAACTTGTGCTGCTCTTTTTTTTTTTTTAGGGTGGGAGCTCGGTGATGGGGCCCCGCAGCGTGTTCTTTGGGGGCTGCAAGTCACCGCGGGCTGGTCGTTGAGCTCGGCCCGGTATGAAGCTGGGCGGGAGCTTCTGCGGTGCGGACGGATCTTTGAGACCCGTGGCCGGCTAAGGCGGAAGCGAGGCCGCAAGAGGCTGGCCTGAGGCCGGAGGGCTGTTCTTGAGGCCACCTGAAGAAGAGGGCTTGGGCACCGGAGGCCGCCCGGGAGGTCGAAGAGGTTCGGGAGGAGTTGGCCGGGCGAAGAAGAGCTCGGGGACGAGAGGGCGAGGTCACGCCGACCGTGGACCACTTGCGAGGGCCTTTGCCGATGGGCTCATCGAGTCGGAGAGCTTCTCGGCCTTTATTGCCGATCTTACCGTCGTCTTTGGGCCGGGTGGTGTCGGATCACACAGGGAAGGCTGGTGGCCGCCATGCCCGACTTTGATAAGGTCGAGCATGGGTGGACCGAGTCGACCTCAGAGGCTGAACAAGGCTTACGCCCGGGTGATCTCCGGGGTTGGCTCCTTCCGGTCTTTGGAGGCTCAAGCGTCCACTCGACCCTCCGACGGTGAGGTCGTCGCCCGGTCTGAGAGGGCGATCCCGAGCCGGAGCTCGCTGCCGAGTGCGCGGCAGGCGGAGGAGGAGGAGGTGGAGCAGGAGGCGGTGTTGGAGCTCCCGGCTGGAGGGCCAACCGCAAGAGCATCAGCAGGGGCAGCAGGAGGTCGGCGGGTCCGGCGACAAGCCTGAGGTCAGTGGACCTGATGTAATAGGCTGAACTGCCGGGGTCGATAGGATCCTGAGCCCTTGTAATAATTTCCCACGTTTTGAGTAATAAAAACAACATTTTGAAATGTGTATTGTCTTGTTTATTTTTAGCACTTCACTTCTGAGTACATCGGACTTGATCACGACCTGCTGACAAAGCTGAAAGAAGTCCGAGGTGCTCTGGCTGAGAAGGACGAAGAGGTGCTTTTCTGGAGGAGCCGGTCTGCCGAGCTGACCCAAGTTTTGGTGACCATGGATGTCAGCTCGGCGTCGTCCGACCGACGAAGAAGAAGTTGCACGAGGTCGATCGGAAGTGGCCCACCTCTGGCCGAGAACGAGGCCCTAAAGTTGAGGATCGCACGGGGCCAAGTCCGAGGCGGACTTATCTGCCGACGCTATCCAGGCGTTTGATACAATGTGAGGCGACTCAATCGATCTGCGAGAGGCTAGCTCGGGTGTCGGAGGAGCATGCGGATGCGAAGGCAATCCACCGAGTGGTGGAACTACCATATCCGGGTCGACGACCGAGTTCGAGCTTCTTGGCGGAGGGTATGGTCTTGAGGATGAGGAAGGCCCCAGCAAAAGTTCAAAGATCGTGTCGACTCCATCGTGAAGTATATGGAGATGTATGAGATCGTTAAGTAACGATGCATGCCCGACCCGCGGTGAGGCCCGGCGGGCTCCACAGTCCGATCATAGAAGAACCCGCGGAGGAGGCGGCTCGCCGATCATGCCGTTGCTCCGGTTGATGGGTCGGTGAGGCGGATCATTCGGAGGCGATCCTCCGGGAGCTAAGGCGACCGAGGACCTCGGTCGGCGGGGAAGGCGGGTGGGGCGGGTCGTACTCCCGGCCGGTGTCCGTCGGGGGCGGGTATGACCTCGGTGTATCCCCATTCCCGAATTGCCGTATTGGCGCTGCGCCGCTCAAGTGTCGAGGTGGGTGAAGGTGACCACAGGTGAAACTTGGTCAGGCTGCCCCGAGCCCGTCATCGAGGCTTGCAGTGGGCCGTGGTGATTCCGACCTTATCGATGGGTTGAAGGCATCGAGTTCGTTCGAGCATACACCGTCGGCTGGAGATTTTGTGCAAAATTAGTGCGACTTGGCAAGTCTGGCGGGCGAGCTGGAAGCCCGAATGAGGTTGTGTATAGCGTAGGACTTTGTATGTAGATATAAATATATTTAGACTCGTTTTGAAGTGTACATTTTCCCTCGAGAGGTACAAACATAGCTTAGGACTTCGCTTTGGTCGTAAATGTATTTATCTTGTATCTGTATGTATATTTTCCCAAATAAAGGGGTATAAACGAGCTCGGAAGCCCTATTGACTTGTATATGGCTTGGAACTCGGTTTATAGTCGTTAATACATTTAGACTTTGTACCGAGTACATATCTTCCCAAATAAAGGGGTATAAGTTGGCGAGATCGATCCGGATGTCGCGCGTGTGTATGCGTCCAACTTAATGGGTAATCTGTATGCTTTGCATGTAGGCGTCCAACTTAATGGGTAGTCAGATGCGTACCTACTTGGTGGGATTTTCATCTTCGTAGGCGTCCCTCGTGAAGGTTTAAATGTGGTGTATCCAAACAGATGTTCACATATGTATGAGGCAGTGAAATATTCATTAGAAAAGCAGATGTTTTATTGAATATGTAATCAACATCGTACTTTGGCAAAACAATTAAGGGACTAACATGATGCCGACCTTAAATCAAGCTATGTAAAATACCTCCTTAAATGAGTAATGTGCGAGGTTCGGGGATAAGTGCACCTGATAGGTGAGCCACTTGTAAGCCCCTTTGTCGAGGTCCTCGTGAGCGGTATGGGCCTTCCCATGTCGGATCCACTTGTTAAGGCGCTCGGCTCTCATCGGCTTCATTATTTCGTAGGACGAGGTCGCCTACTTGGAGCGCGGAGGCTTTGACCCTTTTGTTGTAGTACCGTGCGACCTGGCCCTTGTACTTGGCTTCGTTTATGAAGGCGAGCTCGCGCTTCTCCTCGAGGGCGTCAAGGTTGGCACGCAGGTCTTCCTCGTTCCCGGCCTGGTCGAAGTGAAGAGTGCGCGGGCTTGGTGCGCCGATCTCAGCCGGTATGACGGCCTCGGTACCGTAGACCAGGCTGAAAGGGGTTTCTCCGTGCGAGGTCCGAGGTGTTGTCCTGTAGGACCAGAGGACTTGAGGGAGATTTTCAGCCCAATCGCCTTTAGCTCGGTCTAGCCTCTTCTTCAATCCTTGTACGATCGTGCGGTTCGTCACCTCGGTCTGACCATTCGCTTGCGGGTGTGCGACCGAGGTGAAGCGTTGATCGATCTGGAGCTCTTCGCACCACTCCTTGAAGTTTTTGTCGACGAATTGGGTGCCGTTGTCCGAGACCAGAATGTGCGGTATGCCGAAGCGGCAGACTATATTTTTCCACACGAAGGTCTGAATCCTCCTGCTCGTGAGGCTCGAAAGTGGCTCGGCCTCGACCCATTTTGTGAAGTAGTCTATGGCTACGACTAAGTATCGAAGCTGACCTGGTGCTCGGTCGAACGGACCAACGATGTCGATCCCCCACTGCATGAAAGGCCACGGGCTCTGCAGGCTGCTTAGATCGGTTTGGGGTAGCTTTTTGACCGTGGAGTGGAGCCGCGCCGGACACTTTTGACGAGCTCGACCGAATATTGAACAAGGGTGGGCGGTGGTATCCGACCTTAGCGTCTTCTTTGAGAGAGCTCGCGAGCCGATGTGACTTCCACAAGACCCTGTGGATCTCATTGAGCACGTGAGTCGGCCTCTTCCGCCCGAGGCACCTCGGGAGGGTTGAAGGTAAGACTTCCGTGAGAGCGCTACCGTGTATGAGGTACTTACGATTTCGCCATCATCTTTTTGGCTTGAGCCGATCTTGAGGTAGTCGCCATGTTCGGGTAGCCTTTATGGGAGACATCCGCCGGCTCCATCTCGGTGATGATGCCGATGTGAGACTCTCTATGCTTCGGAATGAACCTCCTCCACGGAGGACTTGTTGATAATGCAACTAACTTGCGAGAACGTCGGCTCGGGTGTTTTCGCCCGTGGGATCCGATGAATCTTTGGAGTACCCGAATGAGGCAAGCATCTCCTTTGACTTCTCAGTCTTCGCTTCATTCGATCCTCCTCGGCTTCAGATCCGCCAGGACACAGTTTACCACGACTGAAATCCCAAGATCTGGACATGGTCCACCTCAATTCCTTTGTGATGCGGAGTCACGAGATCAACGCTTCATACTCCACCTCGTTATTGGTGGTTGGGAAGGTACCGAGGCGTGAGGTCACTTCTTGATTGTCCGGGCCGAGGAGGAGAATGCTGCTCCACGCCTGCTTTGCATGAAGCTCCGTCACATACATCCGCCAACGGTTATCGGGCGGTGCGGGGATGGAGTCCTCCGCTGTGGGGCGGGTGTTGGGCGACCTCGTGGTGAGTGACCTCGGTGGTGGCTTCCACCGAAGTCGGCGAGCTGCCCTTTATGGCGGCCTCGGGAGTGCGAGATGTCGTGCTCGCCGAGCTCAGTCTCCCCTGCTGTGCGTTCGGACGACTACGGCTTGGACAAGACTTGTCTCAAAGGTAGGTCAGTTAATACCTGGACAGAATGAGCCTGAAAGTAGGGTCGGAGGCGTCGCTTGGCGTTCACCAGGGCTAGTGCTACCTTTTCGAGGCTGGTGTACCTCGTCTCTGGTCCCTTGAGAGCTCGGCTAATAAAGTAGATGGGGAGTTGTCGTCCCTCCCCATCTCGTACCAATACCGCACTGATGGCCTCGTCCGAGGCGGCCAAGTATAGAGAGAGGAGTTCACCTGCTTCGGCGGGACGGGGTCGGCGGTCGGCGGATACTCCTTCACCGTCTGGCGACACAGTGTTCTTCCCCCCAGCTAAGTCGGGAGCTCTCCTCGGGATCTTGAAGAAGGAAGGCTGCTTCTCGGCCCGAGACAGAATCTGAGAGGCGGCTAGGCACCCGTGAGTTTGTGGATCTCACGGATGGTCCTTGCACTGCATGTCGAGCACCGCCTTCACCTTGGTGGGATTGGCCTTGAGCCCTCTTGAAAACCAGCATCCCAAGAACTTGCGGTTTCACCATAAATGTACATTTACGGGGTTGAGCTTGAGGTTGGCCGACACGAGGTGGAGGATAGTCCGAGGTCATCGGTGCAGCTCTCCATTTCGACTTTGACTACGATGTCGTCGGCGTGAGACCTCGGCGATCTCCCGATGTGGTCTTTGAATGTTGCATCCACCATCCTCCGGTAAGTAGTCCGGTGTTCTTCAGCCGAAAGGCATCTTTCGATGCGCAAAGATGCCAAGTCGGTGATGAACGCGGTCTTGGGCGTCCTCCGGCTCATCGATTTGGTGGTATCCTTTGTATAGATCTAGGAAGTTGAACATCTCGTGGCCCACCAATGCCTCCACCTTCTTGTCAATGTCGGGAGGGTAGCAATCTTTTAAAGGCTTGTTGAGGTCGGTGTAATCGACGCACACGCGCCACCCTTCCCACAGCTTTCGGACCACGATGGATTAGCCATCCAGTCGGGTATTGACCTGAACAAGATCTTGGCCTTGAAGTTGAGTCACCTTGTCCCTTATGACTGTTGCGTTACGCGCGAATATTCTTTTCTTACGCGGACCGGCTTGGTAGCCGGGTCAATGTTGAGGCGATGAGTTATGAGCTCGGCGACACTCGGTCATATCGAGAGGGACCACGCAAACACGTCCTGTATTCCCTCGAAGTTGTATGACACGCCGTCGGATGTCGGTTGGGCCTGGGTGCCGACTGGATGACCTTGAGGATCGTCGTCGCATAGTCGAAGGCTCCGGTCGGTCGTCCGGGCGTCGGCCTCAGGGTTCTGTAATTGCTATGCAGGGGCGAGGCCGCATCTTGGGTGGAGACTCGTGGCATTCTTTTCTTGCCGTTTGGTCGCCTGATGCTAAGCACTCCCACGGGGTGGGAATCTTGACGGTGGTGGTAGACCGAGCAGGGCGGCCTTGGTGGCGTATACCAATCTCTCCCAGGATGATGTTGTGCGGAGGGGGCTGGACCAGAAAAATTTGATGGCCTTGGTGACCGACCCTGGGAGCCCGTCCCACGGTAACCGGAAGGGTAATGACGCCCTAGGGTTAGACCGCCTCACGGGTGAGCTCCGTAATTGGGACGGCGCGGAAGACACAATACCTCCGACCTCGAGCTTATCCAGGCAAACGGAGGCCCCATGTCGACATAGACCCGATGGGCGTTTTGTGCCCACCACGGCTGTATGGTGAGGCGTCACAGTGCGGCATGATTTTGGGTACGGATCCTCCTTGAGAACACTATGTCCTCGCCGTCCCGAGTCGCTTGTTCTTTGGCTCCTTAGTGGCCGACCTCAGAGCCGTTCTTTAACGACGACCTCGCCGCTCCGATGGGCAGTCCGGTTATAACGTAGACCTGCTCCATAACATTGAGACCTTCATCCGTCGTCTTGGTGTCGGGTCGTCGTCAAGATCGGTCATGAGCTGTTGCCACCGCTATTCTTCCCCGCTTCTTGCTTCCGGCCCACCGGGCCGAGGTATTTCTTGAGGTCCACCTTGACGAGCTCGTTTATCTGCGAGCCTGTTTACGCAATCCTCGATATCATGACCATACCCTTGGTGATAGTCACAATACTCCTCGTGGACCTCTTGGATCCTCCTTCATAGGAGGGCTTCGGAAGAGCTCGGCGTTGAGCTCGAATATTTCCGCCTTGATTTGAGCGGGAGGCGCTCGCCGCTGTGGTTGGGCGAGGTCCGAGCCACGACTCCTGGTCCTCTTTTGATTACGTCGGGCGCTTGGCGATCAGCGCCTCGACTTGATCATCCGCTTTTTTCTTTCTGACCGCCTCGTCCAGATTTCCTCTTCTTCCGATCCGACTCGTCTCCTTTGACGAAGTTGTCCACGAGTTCCAAAGCTTACTCGCCGTCTTTGGTTTCTCCAGTGATTTCTTTATTCAGCCGGGTCGGATCCGTTCTTGAGCGCGTTGATGATATAGAGATCATTGTTGTCGTCAATTTTGAGCGACTCTTTGATGAACCTCGAGGCGAAGTTCGACATATTCTCGTCCCGCCCGCGGCGGTGTGAGCAGTCGGAGGAGGAGCTGCTTTGGGTGGCATCTTCGATAGAAGTGCCATTTGAATCGATCCATAAGGTCTTGGGCGGTGTATCTTTGCTACATGCGGCGAGGTGAACCGGCGTCGTGCGTTGGAGATCAAGCACCTCGGGAAGATTTTGCACATGTGAAAATCTTCCATTCCTTGATCGCCATGTTGGTAGTGTGGCGAAAAGGAAGTCGGAGGGTCTCCCAGCCATCGTGGCGGCAATATTGGGTGCCGGTATCGATGACGGCGGGGCGTGTCTAGAATTTCCACGGAGAAAGGGAGATGATTCTCCGTGCGGTCGAACTCCGGAGATCGTTGCCATCTCTTTACGGAGGGTGGGGATCGATAGCGGCGCCTATCGTCCTCCGGAGGGAGTTCGACTCGCCTTTCTTCCCTCCCCGTTTTGCTCGGCTCTGCGGTCGGCATGACGAGGTGGAGAGCGGCTCCGCGAATGGCGAGGCGGCGGGTGGTGGCGGCTCGTCCGCGGTGGCGCGCTCCGCGAATGGCTGCGCGGCTCGGCCGCGGTGGCGGCTCCGCACGTCGGGGTGTGATGCGCGTTCTCGGCTATCACGCCGAGGTGGTGCCGGCTGTTTTGGAGGGCGACCTCGGGTGGCCGTGGTGTTCAGTTCGGGGCCCTTGAGGGCCCGCCTTTGTCCTCTTGTTGAGGAAGCTTTGGAATTGGCGAGGTTGGCGTTGAGGAACTCGGTCACGGCTCGGCCGAGGACATCGTGGGATGAATGAGCTGTTTGTTCGTCCTCGTTGAGGTCGGCATCTTCCCCACGTTGGGCGCGGTCCCGGGGTGTATGAAGGCGTTTCCATGTTGCCCTCGGGGTGTGGCGCTTGTGGCGTCTGCGATCTCCTTCCCGCGACAGTGACCACCGGTCGTCTCGGCACGGTTGTTGCCGGCGGACGGCGGCGGTTGTGCGTGTTCTTGCCATTAAGTTGTAGAGAAGCGAAGCTTTCTTGTTGGATGTTTCCACAGACGGCGCCAATGATAAATCTAGTTACGTGAGTGTGCGAGATTTATGTAAAGCAATAAAGAACACCAAGGCTTTTACGTGGTTCGATCGTTAATGAGATCTCGTCCACGGAGGAGAGTTTCAATACTTTCACTATAATTTGAGTGCGGTGAGTGTAGTTACAAGCTCTTAGTATTCGATAAGTTGCCAACCCTTCTATTCTCAATTTTCCTTCTATTTATACAACCATGAGCACAATCAAGGCGTGCTCAACCTCTCCATTGGTCGTGACTCTTCCTCCGGCGTGCCTCCATTGGCGGGCGGGGACGCTTCGCCTTCGTGCGCGCACGTGGAGGTGGCGCTGACTTTGGTTACGGGCGTGTCCTCCATTGGCGGTGGCGCGACTTTGGTTACGGGGCTAGAGTTTTGGGAGCTGATTAGGGCTCGCCTTGGGCTCAACCGTGTGGGCCCGCTACCAACGTTAGGCCCAGCTCGTTTGGGCCTGTTAGTGGGCCTAATCGGTTGGGCCATATCCCATCAACTCCTTTTTATAGGAGAAAGAGGCTAGCCTTCTAAAATATTCATCCCATTTTTTTTGAGTTGATCGATACCGTGAAGACACGTTTTGCCATTTAAGTTGTAATTAGCTTCCTGTTATTTCATAATCATACCTAATAAATTTCATATTTTTAATATCTAATCATATATAGACCCTCTTCAATCTCCCTTGACGCATGAACTTTGTTTGAACACAACCCTATACCAGATCATCAGCCATAAAACAACATCAAACATTGATATCGTCATACCTATCACCTATATATGCATGCAGCTTCAATATTTTTCTATGCAGTAAACGTGACAAACCAGCTACTTTGGCTTGATATTTAAACCCGGTTTGGATCCTTTTTCCGACATTTATGTGTCATACCCACTATTAAATTCATTATATTAATATTATTTATTATACAAAAAATGATTACAGTTTAATAAATCCTAATTGAGCTTTTCATGGATGTTGAATAAGTCAATTGTGATACATTTATCGTGGACGGAGAAAGTACTAAAAAGTAAATATTCCCTAATTGAGAATAATAAACCTCAATCAACAATTGCATAATTAAACTAAAATTAAAGAAAAAATAAATAAAAAATGAAAATAGGACATGAACAGTACACCAAAAAGAAAGATAGAGAATTCCAAATGATATAAAATGCAGATAACCTATTCCAACACTGTAGATTTTAGAGGTGCATATCTGATTTGATTGATAAGGTTTGATTCATAAAATAATATCACTTAATCACATGTTGGTTTGAACTTTGAACTACTGACTCTCTGATGGATAACTTAACCCTCACTCCAATCATCTTTTTTAGATAATAATTTTTCACCTCAAATTTGGATTAATTAATTAATATCATTCAATTTATAATGTAAAATTTCAAAAGTAATCTCACCAAAATTATTTTTGATCATATTTGTCTCGACATTTTGTATTTTTCCTATACAACGAAGGTAAATTTTGGTATTATACTATAAATTCTTCAATTTATCTTATACCGCAATCAATATCCAAATTCAAAACTAAATAATCCAAATCAATATTGCATCATACCCTATCTCATCTATATTATCTATTTTATCCACCAAACCAAACGTCCTTAGTAACCCTTACTTGCTAGTGTATTATTAATAGTGAGACCCATTCTTGCTGAATTGAAACAATCAGACTCCACAGTCTAAACATGTTCAAAATGTAGTCCTTTTCAATTTAATCATCTAAATATATATATATATATATATATATATATATATATATATATATAGGGTTGGATCCAAGAGAACTCATCTTTTTGAGAACTTGAGAACCATGCATAAGACGTTGAATATAATGCACAAATAGTATAAAGTTGTGCATAACGAAAACTTTCTAAAATTGTTGCACAACAAAATAATTTTAGGAAGTTTTCGTTATGCACAACTTTATACCGCTTTTGTGCATCATCTTAACGCCTTATGCATGGTTCGTAGAGTTCATAAAAGATGATTTCATTGATCCACTCCATATATATATATATATATATAGGAGTGAATCAAATGAGAACTCCAATTTTTTTTAGAACTAAGAATTAATTTGGTCAATTCATTTTTATAATCTAACGGTCAAGATAATTATAAATTGTTTTTTTATCCACATATTTTAATGATAACCGTTTAGCCATAAAATCAAGGATTTTGTATATTGATTTTAAGTAATTATTCTTATATGCATAATTACTACAATTACATGCACAACACCATGGATTACATGAACATAATAATGAATTAGAATGGATAACATGCACAAGAACTACGATTATATGAATAACAATATGAATTATATGAACAACGAAGAATAGAAAGTGAAATATCCAAATAACGAAAATTTAGGGATTTGACTATTTTTATCATTAAATAATTATGAATCATTCGATCTTATTTAATCTAACGATGGTTATTAGTTCTTAGTTCTTATCTAAGATATGATTCTCTATAACCAACCCCTATATATATATATATATATATATATATATATATAGGAGATGGATCGGTAGAAAAAGATAATTTGGTAGGAAATATGAATGAATCGGGCCTTTGATTTGCTATATCAATGGTTGAGATTTAATTTTCGGGTGTGCTATAGTTTTATGTTTTGTGTGCTACACGGATTATTGTGCAGCACTATAACTCTTCTTGTGCTAAGTTGCAATGAAAGATGTGTTAAACTAATATATTTAGCATATGTGCTACGAATGAATGAAATATGTGCTAAACTAACATGTGCAATATAGTAATTCTGATTGTGCTATACAAATATGAAAGATGTGCTACTATTCATATTTTCATACATTAAGGAGCTTTGTCACCATAACCAACCCCTATATATATATATATATAGGAGTGGATCAAATGAGAAATACATCTTTTTTGCGAACTCTGCGAACCATGCATAAGACGTGTAAAGAAGATGCACAAACAGTACAAAGTTGTGCACACCGAAAACTTTCTAAAATTGTTTTGTTGTGAAACATTTTTAGAATGTTTTTGTTATGCACAACTTTATAGATTTTTTTCATCGACTTTATACATTTGTGCATAGTTCTCAAGTTCTCAAATAAGATAAATTCTCACTAGATCCAAGCCCTATATATATATATATATATATATATATAGGGGAGGTTAACGTGAGAACCAATTTTATTGTGAGCGTGAGAACCAAAACCGATGAATTCATTTGAAAGTTGATGAATCCGTTGGGAAAATTATCAATCCAAAAATAGAATTTTCGCTCCTCATGGGATTCGAACCGGGTGAAAAATTCAATTTACGAATTCATTAACTTTCTCAACGGATTCATCAACTTTCATAACTAATTCATTTGGTTCTTAGTTTTTAGGATAAGAATGGTTCTTATTTGAACCAAACTCTCCTCTCTCTCTCTCTATATATATATATATATATATATATATATATATATATATATATATATATATGAGTTGGTTATATGGAGAACTCCCTAAGATAAGAAATAAGAACTTATCCCATCTTAGATTTCATCGATCTAATGGATAATATTTAATTCATGCTTAAAAATGAGTTTGACTATTTTTTATATTATTTTTATGGTTTTAAACGTGATAGGGGTATTAAGGTAAATTTGAATATTCATCTAAACCTGATTTTTCGCCCAAATCATGATTCACATTTTCTCTCTCATGAAAATAGCAGTTGTGCAAATGATTATAATGGTTGTGTAAAAGATTAATTTTAAATAGTTATGCGAAACGAAATAGTAACTAAGAATCAAACTTATAAAATTTAGAATCCATATTTGAATAATAATTAACGTAAAAAAGTAAAACTACATTGAATAATAATTAACGTAAAAATATTTTTTTATCTTAAAATAAAGATCATAAATAAGAATTTCGCATTGAAAACTCACAATTTGTGGATGGAAAAAATGATATATAAAACTATGATTATTTCCGTAATTCGGCTAATGTGCATAACTAAAAAATAATTGTGCATATGATTGTAATGGTTATGCATAATGGTCATATGTGCGTGATACTTAAAGGTAATTATGCAAATATGTTTTAAATATGAATAATGTAGTTCAGTACTGTGCACAACAATTAGCAAAACAGTGCAAGAATCAACAAACTCGATGATGCCATAAATATTTGCTATAATTTTATCTGAAAAAATTTATAGTGCAATATTCAAAAAATTATGTTTTCGATTTTTTTAAGAAAAATCAAAACAAATGAAAAGCATAAATCTCTACAAATAAATACGTACCATAAATATAGCATATAATCCCATATTTTTAGGAAAAATCGGTTACACTCAATAATAATTTTACTATATTAACCTTTTCGAAAAAAACTGTAAAAATAATTCAAAAATAAGTATAAATCTCAACCATCAAATCAAGCAAAATATCGTCCGAGATTAGTTCTTATTTCTCAAAAAATATGAGTTCTCATTTGATCCATCCCTATATATATATATATATATATATATATATATATATATATATATATATATATATATATAGAGAGAGAGAGAGAGAGAGAGAGAGAGAGAGATAGTGAGGTTCAAATAAGAATCATTTTAACGTAAAATTAAGAATCACGAAAATTCAAGTGTAAACAAAATGAATTCTCTATGATAGTTAATGCATCCGTTGGAAAAATTACTATAATAACCTGGAGAGTCATGCTCTTGAAAACTCGCCTTAACAAATGAGATCTTTTCGATTAAAATCAATTAGGAGCTCAAATTTTTTTTCATTAACATGCATGCATATCATGGTGTAGGGATGTCAACGGGCGATTTTTACCCGGACCGATCCGGAACCGTTCAATGCCCATTAAATTTTAAAGTAACAGTTCCGGTTCTGGTTCTAGAACCGCTTGGACCCGGACCAGTTCAGACCCGACACATTTTGTCCGGTTCCGATCCGACCGGTCAATTTTATTTTTTTATTTTTTTAAATTTAAGCATTACATATCCATATATTAAATTGGAACTATCGATCTAAAGCTCAAAATACTTTTGTTTATACTTTTAATTGTTATTTATATTTGTTATTAAATTGCAAAGGATCATTTTATATTATTCTATTGACAATCAATATAAAATAATTAAATAGAATTGAAACATAATTTGTTTTAATCTCAGACTAGTTGTTTAAATCGGTCTTGAATACATAGTTTTTCTTATTCTTCTTTACCGAACCATGTAAATCTAACGATTCAAAATTACATGAAGGTCGATTCTTTTATTAAAAAAAATTAAACTAAATGGAATTTGAACCTACTATACACAATAATTGAATATTTTAAACTTGAATCTAAATATAATTAATAATAGATAATCCGCTGTATCGTTTTGTGAAAGAATTTCCCATTCTTTCATTAGTTTTCCAAACATTATTATCAATGAAAGTGGCCAAAAGAAGGTTGAAAATAGTTTAATTCATATATTTCGGAACAACCCCGAACTTACTCTATCAAAAGAAAATTTCCATTCATACATGAAATGAAGTAAGATAATTTTATGATAATTTCTTACTGACAATGTATTTAAATTATAGATATCTGTATTTATGTTCTGGGGTTTCAATTTATTCCTTCATCAAATCAAACGGAAACAACTAACATCAGTATTAATTAGGCTTATTACAACGTGCATTTTATCATCATCAAATTAATTATTTTACAAATACCAAATAAGTGGACTATGGACCATCTAATGCAGGTTGTCTATCAGTTATTATTTTATCTAAAAGTTTGCTAGAATATATTAAAAGCGTATGCTAGTAATTATTTGTGTGTATTTTAACACAAATTTGACATTACAATAGACATGATCGGGTATTTATCGTCAAATAGACATTGATCGGTGAATAACTTAATTGTTTAAAGGCCCAACGGGTAACCAGTTAGCAATGGGTAATACCCGATCCGGAACCATAACTTGATGGTCCGGATCCGTTGTTTATTGGTAGGTTCGAACCGTAACCAATACTAATTTATTGGTTACGGTCCCCAATAAAGTTCTCGTCGTTGACATCTCTATCATGGTGTATGAAGAATTTTGAATTATTTAATCTCACTATTTGATTAATTACCTAGTCGAGAGAAATAAATAGTATATGATACTTATGCATAAATGCGTGCGAATTTCTATATTATATGGGTAATACATTTTGTATCTTAATAAAATTGTTAAGATAATTATGAGACTGTAAAATATATATATACACACGTAATATATATATATATATATATATATATGTGTGTGTGTGTGTGTGTGTCTTATGTGTATGGTGCATGACGAGTTTGAGTGTCTACGTGTGTATGTGCAAGTGAATGCAAGGCAATGGGACAACATTTATAACTCACAAGTGTTTACTTGATCCCCACTCCCTAAAACACCATACACGGTAGCCCATAGTTCCACCCCATTCTCAATTTTCTCTCTTATTATACTTCTACCACAACCCACCACTACACTACTCTCCCTCTCTAGAAACTCTCCAATCTTACAATCCATCGCCAGAACCAAACTCCAAATACACCTATCTTGGCTCATCCTCCTCCCCCTCACCGATGACTCCTATGGCCACCACTCCTCAAAGCAGCCCCCAATACCTTTTATATCTTATGTCCCTCTCGATAACTCCCTACCACTGCTGATCCCACAATGAAACTCAAGATGGCTGATGGCCATCATGACTTGAGCCCCTACACCATCTTCATTGAGAAAGCTCGATACTACTAACTCAATGAAAGCTGAAGCGTCCTCAAGCCACGAACTTCATTCTATTCTCTCTCTCGATTCTTGCAATCCGTTTATGCGGTATACAACCACCCTTTTGATTATTGAAGTGGCTACATTGTACATGCATGTGCATTAATAAGCTTAAATTGTGTTGAGTATGTGCTTGTATAAAATTGCATGTTGAATTAATGAATGGAGCCATGACTTTTGATTATTATATGTTCATGATGGATTGATGAACTTGGTTATGGTTTAGGGTGATAAATTCACCATTTTCGTATGTTATATGTGTGCACATAAAATGTTTGATGAAATGCATGAAAGAAATTAATTAAACCATGAACTTGTATGAAAACTGGGAGTTAGCTGTGCGAACTGTGAGTTTACAAAATTATTTGACTACGTTATTATAGTCCGATTAATGTGAAATTTAAATATGTTCAATATAAGTATGTATAGTATGTATCTACCAAATTTCAAGTCAATCCAATGTGCTTTACTATTTTAATTGTATTTTCCAAACACACTGCACAAAACTGTCAAATTACCCTGTTCATCACCCACGGTTTGTGGCTTTCATTTTGAGTTTGGGAAAATCGAAAACTATAAAATTTGGTATAAGAATAATTTATGGTGTCAATAAGCTCTCTGTAATTTTTAGGAATTTTCTAAAATATTTACTATTTATTTTTGAATTTACCAACGAACTGCGCAATGCTGTCTTGGCAGGGATAGCTTGTTGTAAACTATTTTTAGCTCCTAACCTATTGCACATAATTGAGTGAGGCTTTTTCTGAATTAAACTAGACTCAATTGGCTTTTCAATTTTATGGGTTGTATTTTCAGATTCTTTATAATAAGCTCTCGGTTAATTTTCGAAGATAACGCATTTCAATGAATCTTCTTGGCAAACTGCTTAAATCCAATTTGTATTTTAATAAACTATTCAAGTCCAACTTTTACGAGAGAGGTACGAGCGCTTTGTAGTCCGACTTTGACTTCGGTTTCTTCATAAAATATTTTCCTTCTCATGTCTAGTTGTGATCTGGAATGTTTGATCTCAATCCAAGTCTTTTAGGTATGCTTTTCGTTCACCAAAAGTCACATATCCAAAACTGTCCGTTTTCAACTAGTCAACTTTGAGCTCATGTATCTCTTATTGCGTCGGCGTCGGGTATCTTCCGAGCTTCCGTGTCTTTCTTAATGAAACGTTTAGTTCTTGTTACAAGGTTTCAAGAATGGGGTCTCTCTCCCATTTTGGTATTTTGAGTCAAAAGTTACGAGCCTCACGAAATCCCTCGTCGCAAATCTAAATCTGAAAATCCTGAAAATTATTTAAGTATGAAATGCAGTTTTGAGTTGCCCACTTTGAGACCCTATATCTTCATAGCCACAACTCTTTTGAACCCGATTCCTTCTTAGAACTTGTAGTTGATGTTTAGAGGTTTCCAGAATGTGTCTTTGTGCGACCATACATATTTTGAGTCGAGAGTTACGAATATCCAAAGTGACATATGTCACTTAAGTAGCTTTGCTGAAAGCAAGCACTTAAAATTTGACTAAAGAATTGGAACTCACCTATGTGAAATATGCCTTATGTGACTAACATGCTATTAATTGATGCATTCATACACGTTATTTCGCAAGTACGTTAGATCATTAATAAGACACACGAAAAATGATAAGTCAACACACCATGGTATTTTTACAGAAGTATGTCTTAATGAGAAAATATTTGACTACGTGCTACTACATGATCAGTTAACTGCATATAATACCATGACATGCGTTAGAGTAGAAATATGGATTATAAGACCTGATGGATATTTCAACTCCAATACATTAAGGTCGGGAATAAATAGGCTAAACTTAGGACTTGGATTTCGAGAAATTCTTTATTAGTAAATGTATTAAAGAACTAGACTTGTCTTATAAGACTTGTTAAGGTTCACCTAAAGCAACCCGTGGAGATGTATGAATAAGATAAATTGTTGGTACGACTCCGGTGACAGGTGAGATCTATTGTTTGCAATGTATTTCGGGTTATTAAGCCCCAAATTGTTTACTTAAATTTGAGAACTGCATGCTGTTTTTATGCTCATTGCTTGGTGCTGACCTTGGAGCGGTTAAACCGCTACAGCTTCGACTGGGAGTAGTTAACGATCGTGCCTCGAGCTAAGTACTAGTTGAGATAGTGTACACGGAAGTCCGGACTAGGTGAACTTGGCCAAATTCCCTAATCTTGGCGAAGGCGGCCATTAGTGGAACGTTGTTTCCCCCTATGGTCCAATAGGTAGCACAAATGTGATGAGCAAGGAAGTGTATCGCGATACGAGCTCTGTTCGGAGAAAACTATGTTTTGCATATATAGGGTCAGCCTTTTTCTTTTTTAAAACATGCCCTATGATATGTGTTTAGCATGCTCTTTTCTTGAACTGTTTATGAACTGTTATTCTTTAAAATGGGGCATAAGGTCCCACTGAGTATGCTAGTACTCAGCCCAAAACTCTTTTCAAATATTTTCAGGTTGATGAGTTAGCATGGCCGAGCGACACGATTACGGCACTTGAACATTGACTGGTCAAGAAATCCAAAACTCTTGGTAGTCTAGTTTCCAATATCTTCCTGAAGCTATAAACCTGGGCGTTGACTGTGTCAAGTGTTTGTTATTCGCTTTCGAGTTGTTTAATAAAAAACGCATAGGTCCCTATATCTGAAATAACATTTGCACCATCCCGTTCTCGTATCAAGATTTTGACCATTTCACTATTTATTCTAGTTTAATTCCACTTTTAAATTATTTATTCGCTTGGATCTCGTCATAAGTTTGTTGTTCTGATAAATATTTGTTATATTACCTCATGTAGAGAAATCTGATTTTGACCCTCTCCCGAGGATCTATCTTGAATGTTTAATTCACCACACATTGATTATATTCCTAGCATGCGTCTATATAATTAATTGCAACACATAGGGGTTTTCTCGTGTTTACCTTTGAATCTGTCGGGGATGAATGGGATGAACGGATCGAGACTCGTGCTTTGATCTTCTGGACTGTATCCCGGTTGCCCAATCTCCAACGTCGAGTGAGGACGATCTATGAAGAATGCTACATAAAATCACCCTATTTCTCTCTAAGACTTTCGAAAATCTCTAAGAATTTACTCTTGGAATTCTCGAAAATATAGATAGGATAATTAAGGATTAACCTTGATCTTATCTCTTACCTTATATTTATAATGCATTACCATAATCCCATTAGGAAAGGATCCATGCATATCCCATAAATATAATAATATCCTTATGGATAAAGATGATCAAATCCTTGCCATTAGAGGATAGGGGGCGCCGATTTTCATGTGGCTACGGGCCTGGATGGGCCAGCACAGGGATCAAATGCAAGGAATAAAGATGGGCCTCAAATAAATTAATTATCTTATGTTCAGCCCAGAACATAAATTAATTTATAAACATTCATTCATGCCACTAGAGAATAAATGTTGACTTACCCCTTTATTACCGAAGGTGAGTCGGGCTTGCACTTAGACATTACGAATCCCGTATTTAAGATATCGACGTCCATTAATTATTTAGAGCATTCTCGATCGCTTAAAATAATTAATATCTTTAATTCCTTAAGTAGTACCACTCAACCTTATTATTGTACTTGAGCTAACTCAACTGCGGGGTTTAGTACAATAAACCTTTTGAGCTCCTTAAGGGGCGCCATCACCCTAAACGGATACGGTGACTCGACAGATAACTAGCATGACATACAAGCACCGCCACCACCCAAGATGCGGAGAATATTGGGTTAGAACATATAACCTCACCCATAACAAGTCAAAATGATGGTTAACAACTCATACTCACCTAATATCTTATCGAGGTTTAGATCATCGTAAGTCACCGAGATCTTGGTTCTTCACGACGGTCGATAGAAGAACTCATCTCACTGTGATCCATTAATACGTCGAGACGCATCAAAGCATAGACAAGCAACCAAGTCAAGTCACTTCTTATCTATATCATGACTTATACCGACAACTCGTCCTCAAGTTGTCTCACCGTGATTCCTTTTATATCTCATTAAGCTTTGACCAATCATATGGACTTCGTGATCTTCTACACATCGTATGATCTAACTTATATATGAGATAAGGGGACACAGATATATGCAATCAAATATTCAATTCGGATAGGAGATTGTAATAGTGGTAACGAAACATTGTATACAAGCTCAACCAAAACTGCTTTCAAGATACAAATCCAACACCTCAATATATATATATATATATATATATATATATATATATATATATATTATATGTGACTATCTTACTTCGTTTCCTTTGTCCTTTCCTTATTTCATTCATAACCCGTGATATCCTCTATCCCGACCGACCGGTCAATGGGATATTATAATTCTCGAATCCAAAATTTAAAATTTTCACCCGTGGTTCGAATTCCATGAGGGATAAAAATTCTATTTTTTTGAATTCAGTGACTTTTCTAACGGATTCATCAATCTTCACTCCAAATTCATCATTTTTTGATTCTCACGTTTTCACGATAAAAATGATTCTCACGTTAACCCTCCCTATATATATATATATATATATATATATATATATATATGCATGACATATTCATTATTTCATAATTAATGGCAAGTAGAAATCTGGTCGAATTATTCGATTACTTCCGAACGACTTTAAATATGATTTCATCATGAATTGAAACAGTAATATCATGCCTTAATGTTTATGTCTCCGTCGGTGAGAATTGAAATGATGTGTGATAGGATACGGCCCAACTACTAGGCCCAAACATCAGGCCCAATATAAATGGGCCCCGACATTAAGCTCGGCCTATGTGAGTTCGGCCCAAGAAGACTCCTCGACCAACTACAACTCTAATCGCAATTGGAGACGTAGAAGATTCGGATGCATATCTAAAAGAATCCTTATGAGAGAAGACTTTATATTAGAGTCTAACTCTATTAGAATCCTTATGAGAGAAGACTTTGTATTTGAGTCTAACTCTATTTGAATTAGAGTCAAACTCTATATGATGGTATATAAATAGAGGCTAGATTGGAGGGAAGGGGAGGAGCAACGATTGAGTACTCGAGCTTTTTAATACATTTATTGTAATCGCATATAGTGAAAGTATTGAGGAATCACTCCTCCGTGGACGTAGATCTTTTCCTTGATCGAACCATGTAAAAGCTTCTTGTGTTCTTTACTGTTTTCATAAATCTCGCACACACAAGATTTATCATTGGCGCTGTCTGTGGGAAACCGAACAAAAAGTTTCGTTTTCTACGCAAAATCAATGGCAAGGACTCGTGCAAATCCTAGCGCCGCCGGTGGTGCTGTCAACGGACGGATCGAAGACCCCAACCAGGCCGTTACGCAGCACCGGGGAAAAGAAATTGCCGTTGCCAATAACAACACGACGCCTGAGGGTTACATAGAAGATCTACCTATACACCCTCAGGATCGTCTCCCTACCGAAGAGGAAGAAGCCGACCTTAACGCCGGTGAACAAGCGACCCATCAATCTCATGAGGTCCTCGACAGAGTCGTATCTGAATTCCTCAATGCCAATATGGGCCAATTTCAAAATTTTCTGAGTCAGAGGACGAACGGAGCGGGCACCTCAAGAATGCCCGGACTGACAGTCACGGACGCCCAAGGTCGCTCACCTCTCCGAAATGACCAAGGACGCTCACCTCGGCGAGATGGTCGAGAAAGATCACCTCGGCACGTTGTCCGAAGTCGATCACCTCGACGGGTCGCCCATTAATATTCACCCCGGTGCCACCCACAGAGTCGATCACCTCGGTACAGCTGCCGAAGTCGCTCAGGTACAACGTCCCCGTGGCTGAACAGGACAGAAGAGAGGAGAGACGGAGTCGATCTCCTCATCAAAGAGACGATAGACGTCGCTATCGATCTCCCACCCCTCCTGAGAGATGGCAACGAGCTACCGGGATTCAACCGGTACGGACGGATCATCTCTCATTTCTCCAGGGAAATCCTGGATACACCCCTGCCGCAACGATATCGGGCACCCAACATCGCCGCCTACGATGGCCTCGGAGATCCCTCTGATTTCCTTTTTGCCTACACTACTAACATGGCAAATCAAGGAATGAAAGATTTTCACATGTGCAAAATCTTCCCCGAGGTGCTGGTCTCCAACGCCCGTCGTTGGTTCACCTCACTTCGCCAGAACAACATACATAGCTTCAGAGATCTCATGGATCAATTCAAGTGACGTTTCTATCAAAAGATGCCACCTCAGCAACCTTCATCCGACCTACTCACCATCCGCCAAGGATGAGACGAGACAATGTCAAATTTCGTCTCAAGGTTCATCAAAGAATCCCTCAAGATCGATGAGAGCAACGACCTCTACATCATCAACGCATTCAAAAATGAGATCCGACCTGGCGCACTAAACAAAGAAATCACAAGGGAGAAGTCAAGACGGCAAGTAGCCTTTGGACCTTGGTGGATAACTATGTTAAAGGGGCGAGTCGGATCGTAAAGAGAGAGACATGGGACGGCGTAAAATCGAGAAGAAAGCCGGATGATCGAGGAAGAGGCATCGATCGCCGAAGTGCCTTCGACAGAATCGAAAAAGGCTCAATGGAGTCTAGACTGGGACCTCGGCAAAGGGGCCTATAAGCTTGCTTACCTATCCGGTACACTTATCCCCTAACCTGGCATATTACTCACCTGAGGAGGTGGATTACTCGTCCCATCTTATATCTATGTGAAAACCGTTCTCACCTCGGATGAACACAACTTACCTTCAAAAGGGACGCCTTACGAAGATAACAAACCTACAAAGTAGGGTACTCAAACTAAGCGCGCAGGACCACCCTCTCGATATTTCTCGACAAACAAGGCAAGCACAGATTACTCATTGATTTGAACATCTACGCAAGGCATACAGATTACTCATTAATTTGAACATCTACATGCAAGCGACGTCCAAATCGGATCTCGTGCAATTTATACCTCTTCATTGAGAAGATATACACTTGATACGCCTAAATAAGTTTACGACTACACGGTCTAAATACATTTACGACTAAAACCAAGTTATATACGTAAGATATACACTTGATACGCCTAAATACATTTACGACTACACGTCTAAATACATTTACGACTAAAAACCAAGTTATATACGTAAGATATATACTTGATTACACGCCTAAATACATTTACGACTACACGCCTAAATACATTTACGACTAAAACCAAGTTATATACGTAAGATATGCACTTGCACACGGTCTAAATAAATTTACGACTACGGTCTAAATACATTTACGACTAAAACCAAGTTATATACAGAAGATATACACTTCGGTACACATTCTAACTACATTTACGACTACACAGTCTAAATACATTTATGACTAAAAACCAAGTTATATGGGTTTCCGAGCAGCACCTCGCCAAGACTCGCTAAAGCTACACCAGGTCGAAACAAAATCTCCGGGTCGACGGTGAATACCTAGAATGAATTCGATGCCTTCCACCCAGTCGGCGAGATCGGCGTTGTCACGACCTACTCCCGAGGCTCTTTGAGCAGGCGCAGAGGTGCCTTGACCTGAGATGGATACCCTTTGGGCCGAGGTCAAACTCCTGCCCCTGACCTCGCCATCCTGCCAGGGCTACGACCTCGCCCCCGACCTTGCATCCTTCCTCTCCGAGCTCCCGACAGTGGGGACCGTCCATACTATGCAAGGTTTGAGTCAGCTCGATCGTGATCTAGCCCAATATATCGAGAGGACGATTGCTAAAGCACGAACCAAAGAAATCTTCCCAGTAGCTCTGCCGGCACCGCCACCGCCTTCAGATGGAAGCCTCGAGCTCGGCCCAGCATCGCCAGCTTCAGTCCGCACTTCGGCAAGGAGTTTCTGAAGATCGGCATCTTCATCCTCCTTGCATTGGGAGACGACCTCGGCCTTCCGCAGGTCGACACTCGCCTTCGCTACCTCGGCCTTCGCTGCCTCGACCTCGGCCTTCGCCACCTCCGCCTCGGCCTTCCGCAGGTCGACCTCGGCCTTCGCCGCCTCCACCTCGGCTTTTCGCAGGTCGACACTCGGCCTTCGCCACCTCGGCCTTCGTAGCCTCGACCTCGGCCTCCCGATACCGGGCCACCTCCGCCTCGGCCTTCCGTAGGCTGCCCTCGGCCTTCCGCAGGCCGATCTCGGCCTTCACCGCCTGCCTCCCGACATGGACGCCCGCCTCGGTCTTCCGTAGGCCGACCTCGGCCTTCGCCGTCTCGGCCTCCAGATATCGGGCCACCTCGGCCTCGCCCTTCCAGCCGACCTCGGCCTTCGCCGCCTCGGCCTCGATCTTGGGCCACCTCCGCCGGCCTCGCCGCCCGGCTCACGACATCTTGGCCACCTCCGCCTCGCCTCTTCAGTAGCCGATCTCGCCTCGCCGCCTCGACCTCCCGATACCGGGCCACCTCCGCCTCGGCCTTCCGTAGGCTGCCCTCGGCCTTCCGCAGGCCGATCTCGGCCTTCGCCGCTTCGGCCTCCCGATACATGGATGCCTCCGCCTCGGTCTTCCGTAGGCCGACCTCGGCTCGCTGCCTCGTCTCGCCGCCGCCGTCGGCCTCGAACCGGGCCACCTCGGCCTCGTCCTTCCGCAGGCCGACCTCGGCCTTCGCCGCCTCGGCCTCCTGATACTGGGCCACCTCCGCCTCGGCCTCCTGATACTGGGCCACCTCCGCCTCGGCCTTCCGTAGGCCGATCTCGGCCTTCGCCGCCTCGGCCTCCCGATACCGGGCCACCTCCGCCTCGACCTTCCGCAGGCCGCCCTTGGCCTTCGCCGCCTCGACCTTCCGCAGGCCGACCTCGGCCTTCGCCGCCTCGGCCTCCCGATACATGGACGCCTCCGCCTCGGTCTTCCGTAGGCCGACCTCGGCCTTCGCCGTCTCGGCCTCCATATATCGGGCCACCTCGGCCTTCGCCACCTCGATCGCCGTCAAAGCCCCGGCCTCCTTCTTCGCCCCATCCCGAGCCTTCGCCTCGACCTCGGCACGGTTACATATCGCCATCGGCAGGCGGCCGAGCGACATACGACTTCAAAGAAACGCCTCAGCGGGACGAAGCCAGCGACATACGACTTGGCGAACGCCTCGGCAGGCGGCCAGCGACATTCAACTCGGCAGATCAGACGCACTCCACCTCGTTAGACTACGACTTCGCCGGCGACGTCAACCACCGCCCCTCCATCACGACCTCACTTCTACGCCTTTTTGGGAGGGGATATGATAGATACGCCCAACTACTAGGCCCAAGCATCGTGCCCAATATAAATGGGCCCCGACATTAAGCTCGGCCTATGTGAGTTCGGCCCAAGAAGACTCCTCGACCAACTACAACTCTAATCGCAATTGGAGACGTAGAAGATTCGGATGTATATCTAAAAGAATCCTTATGAGAGAAGACTTTGTATTAGAGTCTAACTCTATTAGAATCCTTATGAGAGAAGACTTTGTATTATAGTCTAACTCTATTTGAATTAGAGTCAAACTCTATATGATGGTATATAAATAGAGGCTAGATTGGAGGGAAGGGGAGGAGCAACGATTGAGTACTCGAACTTTTTAATACATTCATTGTAATCGCATATAGTGAAAGTATTGAGGAATCACTCCTCCGTGGACGTAGATCTTTTCCTTGATCGAACCACGTAAAAGCCTCTTGTGTTCTTTACTGTTTTCATAAATCTCGCACACACAAGATTTATCAATGTGTGAATCTAATAAAAAAAGCTAACTTTTTCTGTGATTTTGTAATAATGTTTATTCTTTCTATTAGTTGATCGGCGATTGAAGAAGTCTATACGATGAGACTTTGAATACTAAGTATGATTAATCAAAAAGGAAGAGAAGAAAGTTGAGTTTAAACGTGTCCAGCTGAAAAATATGTACTTTTACAAATTTTTATATGCCTCTTGTTTATTTTTTAAGGAAATTAATCAAGTAAAATCCTTTGCATGTATCTATTTTTTTTCATAATAATGATAAAATTATCTATTTTGGAAGAAAGATATATATTAATTAAATTCATAACTTTACTTGCATCATACCGTACATATTATTTAGCTAGTTTTCGAAAAATAAAAATGAAATGATTGTAACCTCCCAAGACCGTGGGTGACACAACATGCCTTTGCCGACATATATATATACTTGGCATCTGAATTCACTTTGCTAAAATGGTAAACATAAATTGCTCGAGAATTCATAGAATTTTTACAAATACTATTTAAGTATTCAAATCCAAATATAACCAAATATAAATTATCTGTTACAATCATCATAAAGCCTTCAAATGGGGGGCGGGGGTGTTTGTGAATCTGGACACATCCGGAGGCGTGAATTCTGTATGCGTCTTGAAAATCTCCATGTTCACCGCCTTGCTCCTTTGCGTCTCGGCCAAGTCGTGAGAACTGACCCTTCAGGCGACCCTTCACCTCAACATTCTTCTGTCGACGCTCAACGAGCTACGCCTTCATTGCAACCTCTTAGCTTCGGCACTCGTCCAACTAAGCCAGCTACTCCGCTATCTCGGAAATATAAACATAGTAGTAGGTGTCGGTCAACTCCGTACTAGGTCCAAAGCTAGATGAAATCAGTTGTGATATCATACTCATCCAGAGCATGCATCCTTCCTGCTCACAGCTTGCCACCTCGCAAATATCTTATTCACATCATGTGGTGTGACATCTTGCTCTTGCGTGGACCTCAGCTCATCCAGCCGCCTACTCACTTCATCCTACGAACATTATCAAATTTATAGTACATAAAACACGTAAATATATCTAAAAACAAACATAAATATAAAATACACTTACCTCGTACATCTGTGACCATTTGTCGTTGTATTTCCCACCCTTGAAATGTATCCACATGAAGGTATCTTGTTTTTAAAACAAACATGTAAATTATTTATGCAATATTAACATAATTTATAATTTTAGCCAAATTGATTATGATGTGGCAGCCGGAAATGTGCATGTTGACAAATGTAATTACGAAAAACATTGGGTCGCGGAGTTTATTATTGCATCATCATAACATGATTTTATAATTGGAGGTACATAGTTTTCCAAGTCAAGCAATTGCTGTTTTATTGTATTTAAAAGACTCAACAAATGATGTCGGTATATCTTAGGAATAAGAAGTGAAATAAGTAGAACATCTAGTTGCTATTAGACCAGAACTGGGCCTGGAGGTAGTCGATGATGTTCTTCTCAACCTGGAACGCCTTGGCCAACACATCCGGGTTGATCTTGGGGTCCGACCCAAACACGGCGTTGGCAATGGTTATGGTACCCGGATTCTGGCTGCCGAAGCCGGCAAATGCAACGGCGTTGATCTTGCCAACGTTGAACTGGAAGTGAATGAGACCGTGGGAAAACGAAGACATCACCGGTACAAGTACTTGGTGAAGAGCTTGTTCTTCCGGTTGGGATCGGCGGGGTTGGAGGTGACGGCCGACGTGAGAGTCCCTTCCACCAACAGAAGGCTTCGTAGCACGCGGGTGGGTGTGGGGTGGGTTTATCCCATAAGGCGCAAGTCGAGGCGAGCCATGGAAACTCCAGTGTTGAGCCCTTCAAGTCGGTTTACGCTCACCGGGAGACAACCGATCCCACTGATTCGATGTGTTTCCGGCCTTGTTTAGACCCCAAAAAGGAAATCTCGGCAACCACCATGTCCGGATTCTTGCAAAACTTCCCGCTCACAAAACCGCATGCAAACAATTTCGACGCAGATTATATATGCTTATTTAAAAGCTTAATATTTGATATAATGTAGGTAGGTTTAATTTAATTGAGTTACCAGCAGATTTGGCATCGTGAACAGAACGCAGAAATCTTGAAGTTGACTTGGATCTGCTGCATATGCAATCGAAGCCCATGACAAGATAACAACAATGGCGCATAAACCAAAACCCATCTTCATTTTAATCGATGATTTATGCCGCTTACACTTCTTTCTTGTTCTTGTATTTTGTGTGAGAAACTTAACTTGAGAAAGACTCATTTTTATAGGGTGAGACGTTACTAGCTATCTACATTTCATCCATTTTTATTTGAATTTTTGATTGAAACCACACATATGTTTGACTTTTCTACTTGATTTCATCAATACCTACTACATCACAGCTTTTACCAAAATAGCATGAATAAAATATGGAGTAGCGATATCGCATTTGACTAGGCTATTTGAATCACCCGAACTGCAACAATGTTTTCTAGATAACCTCCGGTTCTTTTAATCAATTCAATAAAATATACACCCTCCGTCCACCATGTTTCTTCTTTGATTTTGATAGTATGAGTTTTAATAAATTGTAATGAGTATAAAGTGAGTGAATATAATAAATGAATAGATCTATGTTTAGTGATTAAAAGATATATCATAGAGATGATAAATGAATATATTAATGGTTAGTAGAATAAAAATGTGTGCCATGAATAGTTTTTTTTATAAATAAATGGATAGATTTATGATAAAAAATTATGGAGTTGATGTTTCTAAAAATAAAAAAGTGAACATTTTTTTTGGGATCAAAACGTAATTAAATGACGTGTTTGGTTGTCAGAGGGAGTAATAAAACCGAAGAGCAAGTTAATTTGTTCTAGAAGTTGAATCTAGTTAAACTGATACTGGCATACATGCTGATAGGATACGACCCAACTCACAGGCCCAAGCATCAGGCCCAATATAAATAAGCCTGACATGAAGCTCGGCCCAAACGAGTCCGGCCTAAGAAGGCTCCTGAACCAGTGGGAACGCAGAAAATTCGGTCATATCTAGGAGAATCCTAATTAGAGAGGAGATAGGATTCAAATCCTATCTTAGAATAGATCACGGTTTCGAGATCTAGGTCATTATAATCGTGTATAAATAGAGGCTAGATTAGACGGAAAAGGATCATCTACACTCTTTGTAATCACTCCTCTCATTATCAATACACGAATACTCTCTCTCTCCCCGTGGACGTAGATCTTATTCATAGATCGATCCACGTAAATCTTTGGTGTTCTTGCGTATTTAATTCCCTTACGAAATTAAGATCGATCACTAGATCGAACCACGTAAATCTTTGGTGTTCTTGCGTATTTAATTCCCTTACGAAATTAAGATCGATCACATGCTTAACGTGGGAATACTCCCTTCGTCACCTAATAAGTGTCTCGTGACGTTATAATACATATATTAAGAAGATGATATATTTTACTCATTCCACCCCTAATTATTTCATAGAAAATTGGGTCACTTATTTAGGGACAAAATTCACTTCAAAATAGGTCACTTATTTGGTGATGGAGAAAGTATCCATGTATCATCGATAACATTTAGCTATCACATCAACTACTTTGTCAACCCAAATTTCCTCCCGTATGATAATTCCTCAAAGTTACCGAAGAACCTAATGCGGATGTAATCCTCTACCCCAACTTTATGCTCGTCATTAGTGTTCCATTATTAATTTTATTATTCACTAATATCAATTATAAAAAATTATTATTTTATTATTATATAATGAATCTCAATTCACAATTATTGCAAAATATTGAAATTAAAATTAACTGTTTAACCTTATTTTTTAAATTAGCAACCGAACTAAAAATATGTAAATTAAATAAAAAACAATTATTATAATCACTAATTAGATCGATGAACTCTTGTTAATAATTGTAAAATTACACTAAATCATAACATATGGAATTAATAGAAAAAATAATTAAAACACTGAAAGTGGGATACACTTGGGAAACCAAGATTAGTATAGCGGATCCCAAGTGGCGCCTGTAGACTTAGTAACCTTAACTTGATAATGTTTCAATTCTTGCTGAATTGAAACAGTCAGACGTAGACGTGTACAAGATGTGGTCTTTTTCAATTTAATTAGACATTGAATTCTTAGTCAAACTTGTATATAAATCTTTCATATTTGCATGACATATTTATTATTTCATAATGAACAGAAAGTATAAATCTGGCCTATTATTATTCACTTCTTAATAATATATAGAGCGAAAGACAATATTTCAAATTAATATGATTTCATGAATTAAAACACTATCATGCCTTGGGTCAACGTGAGAATTGAGATGGCGATCATGAAATCCAATCCAAATAAGCTAACTTTAATGTTTCTAACTGATTATGTTGTGTACGCACTTGGTTCAAGTATCAGTTGATCGATATATTGAAGAGGTCTATACGATGAGACTTTTATTACTATGATGTATTAATTCTCAATTACAATTATTAATTCTCAATTAGGATTTATCTATTCTAATTTAATTTTATTAATTCACAGTTAGGATTGATTATTTTCAATTATGGTTTATTAATTCACAATAAGAGTTTATTAATTTTAATATATATTTTAATTCAAAATTAGTATTTATTAAGTCTTATCTAGAATAAATTAAATACAAAATTAATTAAACATAACGTAATTAATTAATTAATTAATTAATATTAATTAAATGCACGGAGACCAACTCTTGTTTGGTTGAATTTATTACGAAGCCAACTTATTTTTTGTTGGTACACATAAGAGCATAAGCGTATGACAATTTCAATTGATCTGATTCAACTCCTATAACTTAACTGCTCATCGGTTTAGTATATTTTAATGAATGGAGTAAAATGACTGGAGTTTATAAGAAAATATTGCTGTTTTATTTATGTTTTATTGGTAAATTACACAAAATAAAATAGATAAAAATTAATCAGACATATACAAGTGTTTTTTGGTCTACTAAATCTTTGTCCAGCATGGTAGCAATCATATCCAGAGGATGCTAAAACAGCATATGCTTCTGTTAGATTATTTAATGCAAAACTGCATGCATGAATATTTCTTCACTTGCCCACTTTTGATTTTCATACGTCAATGACTTATATATTTTTTGGCTAAGTTGAAAATGAAATATTAGCAGCCTTGGACTTTCAAATTCAAAGCAATGAAACTTAATTCAGAGCAGCCGATCGAAAGGTGATCTGATCAATTTATATGTTGAGTGCCAAATTATATTAATGAAACACGAAGCGCCTTCCTCAGATATCTCTCGAATATTTCACCTGAAATTAGTATTCATCAAAGCAATACATTCCTCTGTTCGGATAATTTGGTCAACATTTTCTCTGTCCCGCCACAATTCCTAGATTCTTTTATAATATTATTGTAAAATAAAATTAATTACAATAAAATACCCTAATTAACATTTATTTCTAAATAAGTTATATTATTTATTTCTTTTCTTTTAGAATTGAATGTGTGGTGAGATTCTCGTTATGATGGAGGCTAAAATTAACGAAATAAGTCCCCTTGTCATTAATTAATTACGTGAGCAGATATATTAGCCCAACCAACCACATCCACTTTGGCACTTTGCTCCTGCTGCACATTAATGAGAGAGACAAGAGGCAATTAAAAGAGAAGAAAACTCGAATCAGGTTGTGTTATGGGCTGCAAAAGTGTAGTTTAACTAGTCGTGGTATTAGCTAATTGAAGACTGAACAACTCTACATATGATTAGATTAAAAAATATAAAATGTATTCGGTATGATGAAATAAGATAAGCCTGATAAGAATTTAAAAGTTAAAACGTGTCTTGACAATATCTATGAGTATTCTAGATGCCTGGTTTTATTTTCTTCTATAAAAGGAGCGTTTCTCATGCAACGTTTTCCATCACAAGCTCACAAGCAGAACAAAAAAGAAATTATTAAGTGTGAGTTTTATAAATTAGCCAACTACAATGAAGATGGGTTTTGGTTTGTGCGCCATTTTTGTTGTGGTCTCGTGGGCTTCCATTGCATACGCATCAGATCCAGGCCAACTTCAGGATTTCTGCGTTGCTATTCCTGAACCCAACGCTGCTGGTAATTCAATCAAACAACACCTACATTATCAAATATACAATATCAATTGACATATATATATATATAAATGTGTTTGGTTGCAGTTTTCGTGAATGGGAAGTTCTGCAAGAACCCAAACATGGTGGTAGCGGACGATTTCCTTCTCAGGGGTCTAAACAAGGCCGGAAACACATCGAATCAGCTGGGATCGATCGTGACTCCTGCGAATGTTGGCCAGCTTGCAGGGCTCAACACTCTGGGCGTTTCCATGGCTCGCCTCGACTTCGCCCCTCAGGATCAACCCGCCCCACACCCACCCGCCACCGAAGCCTTCCTGTTGGTTGAAGGCACTCTCTCGTCGGCCGTCACTTCCAACCCCCGATCCCAACCAGAAAACAAACTCTTCACCAAGTACTTGAACCCGGAGATGTCTTCGTCTTCCCACAGGGTCTCATTCACTTCCAGCTCAACGTCGGCAAGACCAACGCCGTCGCATTTGCCGGCTTGGCAGCCAGAATCCGGGTACCATAACCATTGCCAACGCTGTGTTTGGGTCGGACCTAAGATCAACCCGGATGTGTTGGCCAAGGCTTTCCAGGTTGAGAAGAAAATCATTGATTACCTGCAGGCGCAGTTCTGGACCAACAACTAAACATCCTTCCCATATATTTCGCTCCCTGCATGCAGCATTATATGTTATGTCTTTTTAATACAATAAACCAGTCTTTACCTTTTACATCCGCTTGACTTGGAAAGCTGTGTTTCAAAATTATATGTATCGTGTGATGATGCAATTGTTTGCCCTATTGAAATGAATAAAATTCTTCGAGTTTGACTGTTTTTCATGATTTTACCTCCCATGCATTTATTAGTTTCTGGTTGTCGTTGCTGATGCTTTTATTAGAAGATTATACATTTATTTGTAAATGCATGACTGCCAAAAACTTACTCCATCAAATGGATGAGGAACTTTAATTCAAACGATTTTACGTCTTTTTTATGATACTGCGGAGCACTTGATGCACTAGCCGCTTGAGGCAGTCAAGTGGTGCTGCTGCAAAGTTCATGCACTAGCCGCTTGAGGCAGTCAACATGTCACGCATACAACTAATAGACGAGGCGGATAAGGTCTAAGACACTAGCTATTAATCCAATAAAAACTTGACGAGACAAAGTCAATAGCTTCACCCCTAAAGCAAAAATACTTGCAAAAGAGAATTGAAAGTGAAGTCCGTCCCAACTACTTTGTTCGATAGTTCAATATGTGGGCTCAATTGAAAGTGAATTTACAACCGCCTCCATTGATAACATTTCCAAATTGGGTTCAAAACCATGCCATATGATATGATGCGTAAAGGGATCGGACCTAGTTAGTAGTTATTCAACTTATTCTTATAATCCGTTTCAGTTCAATTTGAAAAATTATAATTGAGTTGCAGTCCAAACTTATATTTATATATATAAACATATGTATTTTAAGTTTTATATTTTGAGTTTTTTGGCTTTTAGTCAATTTTCTTTATGACTTCTTATCAAGTTTTCATTTCTCGTTGTAGGTCCGAGAGACTTGATAATTGATGAACCATTGCAATCATCATTACATGATATATATAATTTGGAAATACAAAGGTTTCCATGTGAATCGGTTTTAAAACGTAAAGAACGTTTAATTTATTGTATTAAAAAGGCACAACATATAATGTCTGTCTTAAGGAGTAAAATAGGTAAATTTAATGTTTAGTTGTTGGTCCAGAACTGGGCCTGGAGATAATCGATGATCTTCTTCTCAACCTGGAAAGCCCTGGCCAACACATCCGGGTTGATCTTAGGGTCCGACCCGAACACAGCGTTGGCAATGGTTATGACGCCCGGATTCTGGCTGCCGAAGCCGGCAAATGCGACAGCGTTGGTCTTGCCGACGTTGAACTGGAAGTGGATGAGACCCTGCGGAAGACGAAGACGCCACCGCGGTCAAGTACTTGGTGAAGAGCCTGTTCCTCTGGTTGGGATCGGCAGGGTTGGAGGTGACGGCCGACGAGAGAGTGCCTTCCAACAAGAGGAAAGCTTCTGTGGCGGGTGGGTGTGGGGTGGGTTGAGCCCGTAGGGGGCGAAGTCGAGCCGAGCCAAGGAAACGCCTAGAGTGTTGAGCCCTGGAAGCTGGTTAACGTTCACTGCAGTCACGGCCGATCCCAGCTGATTCGACGTGTTTCCGGAATGTTTAGACCCGGAAAAGGAAATCCTCTGCAACCACCATGTTCGGGTTCTTGCAAAACCTCCCATTCACAAAAACTGCATGCAACACAATTTAATATATATGCTCATATATAAGCCTAACATTGGATAATGTAGATTTTATATATTAATTGATTCACCATCAGATGCGTTATCAGGAAGAGCAACACAGAAATCCTGAAGAGGGCTCGGATCTGCTGCATTTGCAATCCAAGCCGACGAGAAGATAACAAGAATGGCGCACAATCTAAAACCCATCTTCATTTTAATTAGCTGATATATGTATGTCACTCACAAACTTATTTCTTTTTCTTGATGGAAAACTTAGTATGAGAAACACTCCTTTTTATAGGAGAAAGAAAGTAGCCTTCTACAATACTCATCCCATTTTTTTTGAGTCGATCGATACCGTAAAGACACGTTTTGCCATTTAAGTTGTAATTAGCTTCCTGTTATTTCATAATCATACCTAATAAATTTCATATTTTTAATATCTATCATACATAGACCCTCTTCAATCTCCCTTGACGCATGAACTTTGTTTGAACACAACCCTATACCAGATCATCAGCCATAAAACAACATCAAACATTGATATCGTCATATATACCTATCACCTATATATGCATGCAGCTTCAAAAACAAATTCTATGCAGTAAACGTGACAAACCAGCTACTTTGGCTTGATATTTAAACCCGGTTCGGATCCTCTTTCGAACATTTATGTGTCATACCCCTATCCCACTATTAAATTCATTATATTAATATTATTTATTAGACAAAAAATTATTACAGTTTAATAAATCCTAATTGAGCTTTATCATTAAAAATTGAAGCTTAAAAAATTGCACACCCTGATCAATTCTAATAATCAATTATTAACTAAAAATTAAAATTAAATACCTCAATCCACGATAAGTTGTAACTTGTGGACGTCATGAGGTTTAATAAAAGTTGTTAGTGAGTGTTATTTGAGTGGAGAAAGTGTCTCAATATGTGTTAGGTTTTGAGTGATAGGGATAATTTTTGATAAATAATGAGTGATTATGAGGCTAAATAAATATAATATGGAATAGTATCCTAAAAAGATAAGTGATATATTTTTAATGAATGTTGAATAAGTCAATTCGAGTTGTCCACTTTAAGACCCTATATCTCCAGAACCACAACTCGTTTGGACCTGATCTCTTCTTAGATCTTGTAGTATACATTTAGAGATTTCCAGAATGTATCTTTTTACGTCCATAAATATTTTGAGTCGAGAGTTATGAATTGTCAAAGTATGTCACTTTGACAGTTTTACTGAAAGTTAAATACTTAAAACGTGGCCAAGTATCTGGACTCACCTATGTGAAATATGTTTTATGTGACTAACATGCTAATAGTTGATGCATTCATAACGTTATGTCGCAAGCGCGTTAGAGCATTAATAAGACACAGGAAAAATGATAAAACAACACAACATGGTATTTTTTTTACATAAGCATGCTTTAACAAGAAATATTTGACTATGTGCTACTACATGGTCAGTTGATGCATATCATACCATGTCATGCACTAAAGTAGAAATATGGATTCTAAGACTCGATGAAAATTTCAGCCCCAAAACCTTAAGGTCGGGAATAAATATGCTAAGCCTATAGGACTTGGATTCCAAGAAATCTTTTATTATATAGTAATGTATTTAAGAACTAGACTTGTCTTGTAGAACTTATTAAGGTTCACCTAAAAAAACCAGTGGAGGTGTACGAGTAAGGCAAGCTGTTGGTACCACTTCGGTTATAGGTGAGATTTACTTTCTGCAATGTATTTCGGGTTATTAAGCCCCAAACTGTTTATCTAAAATTGAGAAATTGCATGCTGCTTTTATTGCTCGTTACTTAGTGTTGACCTTGGAGTGGTTTATCCGCTACGGCTTCGACCGGGAATAGTTAACGATCGTGTCTCGAGCTAAGTACTGGCTGAGGTAGTGTACACGAAAGTCCGAGCTAGGTGAACTTGGCCAAGTTCCTTGGTCTTGACGAATAAGGCCATTAGTGGAACGTTGTTTCACCCTATGGCCCAGTAGGTAGCACAGATGTGGTGAGCAAGGAAGTATATCGCGATATGAGCTCTGTTCGGAGAAAGCTATGTTTTGCATATATAGGGTCAGCATTTTTCTAGTTAAAACCTGCCCTATGATATGTGTTTAGCACGCTCTTCTCTTGAACTATTTATGAACCGTTATTTCTCAAAATTAGGTATAAGGTCCTACTGAGTACGCTAGTACTCAGCCCAAAAACTTTTTAAATGTTTTCAGGTTGAGGAGCTAGCATGGTCGAGCAAGAAGACCACGACACTTGGACATTGACTGATCAGGAAATCCAAAACTTATGGTAGTCTAGTTTTCAATATCTTCCTGAAGCTATAAACCTGGACGCTGACTATGTCAAGTGTTTGCTTTCCGCTTTCAAGTTGTTTAATAAAAAACGCATAGGCCCCTATATCTGGGATGACATTTGCACCAACCTGTTCTCGTATCAAGACTTTGACTATTTCACTATTTATTCGAATTTAATTCCCTTTTTAAATTATTTGTTCGCTAGGATCTTGTCATAAGTTTTGTTGTTCTGAACAATATATTTTATAATATCTCAGTATATATATATATATATAAAATATTATATATATGACTATATTTCTTCGTTTCTTTGTCTTTTTCCTTATTTCACTATAATCTCGTGATATCCCTTTACCCCGATTTGACTTGTTGGTGGGATATTACATTATCTCACACCGCAATCAAAATCCAAATTAAAAATTAAATAATCTAAATCATATCGCATCATACCCTATCTCATCTATTTTATATATTTTATCCACCAAACCAAATGCACTTAGTAACCCTTTGCTAGTGAAATAGTGAGACCCATTCTTGCTGAATTGAAACAATCCGACTCCAAAGTCTAGACATGTTCAAAATGTAGTCCTTTCAATTTAATCATCTGGGTATATATATATATATATATATATATATATAAAGATAATGAAATTCAAATAAGAATAGTTTTAAACGTGAGAACTAAGAACCACGAAAATTCAGTATAAATAAAATGAATTCGCTATGATAGTTAATGCATCTGTTGAGAAAATTACTGAATCCAAAAAATCAAAAATTATCACCCAAGGTTCGAATTCAATGAGGGGCGAAAATTCTGTTTTTTTGAATTCATTAACTTTTCTAATGGATTCATCAATCTTCACTCCAAATCATCATTTTTTGGTTCTCACGTTAACCCTCCGTTATATATATATATATATATATATATATATATATATAGGAGATGGATCAGGTAGGAATGAATAATTTGGTAGGAAATATGAATGAATCCGGACCTTTGATTATCTGGATCAATGGTTGAGATTTAATTTCAATTGTGCTACAGTTTTGTGTTGTGTGTGCTACACGGATCATTGTGCAGCACTAGAACTCTTTTTGTGCTACGCTGCAATAAAAGATGTGCTAAACTAATATATTTAGCATATGTGCTATGAAAAAATGAAATATGTGCTAAACTAATATGTGCAACATAGTAATTCTGATTATGCTATACAAATATGAAAAATATGCTAGACTTACATATCTATTCCTATTTCCTACACTTATTTCCATTCTCACAGGAACCATCCCCTATATATAGAGAGAGCTGCTTTGGGCATCTTCTTCGTCTCAGGAGAGGGAAAAGCGCAAATAATGCGCTGTACAATCTGATGGCCTGACAGGTTGTGGATCCTAGTTTTCCTGAGTTCGAGATTTGGTTCCACGTTTGTTGAACTGATATACGATTTGGGATGTTTGAGTTTGTCCTAGTCTCCGGATTGTGCTTTGGACCGCCTTCGATCCGAGCTTGAGGCACGATATTCCCTGCACCAAAGATGTTCTATAGGTTGTTTGGCCTGAGGACTACTATTTCGAGCTCCGCACCGATTCATCAAACAACGGTGGGTGATGATGCCGCAGACTACTTGAAGGCGGCTTTTATATTAGTAGCATATCTCATCGTCCTTTGCCGCGATATGGAAGCCATTGAGCCTTGGGTTTGGGCATTAGCTGAGGATTTGGATACGTGGTAGAGTTTTCCTTGGGGCTCCTATTCGTTCCAGGTCCTCTGTCACGGGATTGATGTGCTCAAGAGGCACCCGAGCGAGATGGCTGCTTCGAGGAAGACGTACCATTTCTATGGTCCTGTTTGGGCCTTACAGATTTGGTCGTATGAGGCCATCCCGGACTTAGGACGTATGTGCGACAGCCGAGACAACGAGATACAGTTGCCCAGATGCTTGATGTGGGCTACATCGAAGTCGCCGACGCAGTATATTGGGTTTTTTGACGAGCAGGTAATTTTAATCTCATGTTTAGTATTTGTTATATATTAATTAAATACATTATAATCAATAATGTGTATGTGTTTTTTTTGTAGCGTTTATGTCATCCTGTGCTAGAGCCGCTTGAGGCCTAGTTGTTAGAGGCATACTACTTGAGCCTATACGAGGGTGATCCGATGGCTATTCGGTTTGTGGCTGTGGGACGACATGCCAGAGTAGCACATGACGAGCCTACGCTTGAGCCACAGCAAGTGCCTGTGCATGAGAGAGTACCCCGCAGGAGGGTGGCAGAGCATGTCCCTATCATGCAGCGAGTGGCGAAGACAGCTAGGAAGCTGAAGTGCCGAGATGCATCTCGGGTTGTTGAGCCTAATCGACCTGGTTTGTCTCGATCACAGTCGAAGCGTCGTAGACACTCATCGCAGCATGAGGAGGAGCCAGAGCCAGACCATGTGTGCTGCGAACACGCCAGGAGTGTTCGACTAGACGAGGCCTCCATTACTGCTGTGACTGAGACTATCCATCGTGCCATTGTGAACGACGATTCAGAGAGGGGCCTCGTAGCTCGAGTGGCTCGACGTGTGTTCAAGCAGTTGACGGATTTCTTCCGACGTAGATCTTCGAGACATAGATCTCTTAACCCTATATCTGCACGTGGGAGCTACGCCGGCTATTCAGAGCATGTCAGCCAGAGGCGCTCAGTGTCCCAGCATGAGGAGGTACCTCGCAGTAGCCACCGACGATCTGCTACACAACAGGTCGATCCAGAGGAAGGCCCCCACATTAGCTACTGACGATCTGCTTCACGTAGGTCGATCCAGAGCAGGGGCTCCACACTAGCCACCGACGATCTGCTTCACGGCAGGTCGATCCAGAGGAGGGGGCCCGCACTAGCCACCGACGATCTGTTTCACGGCAGATCGATCCAGAGGAGGGAGCCCACACTAGCCACCGATGAAATTTATCATTCCAGTAATATAAAATTATAAAAAAAATATTTAGGTTGTAATCATCAACCGTGTACTCAAGAACGTGTAAAAAAAATTCTATACGGATATTAATTTACCTTAATCCAGCTAGCAATGCTCGATTTCCAGTGTTTGATTGAAAAAAAACGCAGGTAACAATTTGTTCTATTAATTATTTTTTCGCCTCTCTTCCTCTCTTTCAAACTGTAATGTTACAAATGAATTCGTTTGTGATTTGAATTCAATGTCTACCGATTTTTCAAATTAAATGTTTACCAACCTCTTTTTACAATTAATGTTTACCAACTTTAATTTAATTCCATTCAATTTTTGGCAGAGAAGAGCATTCATTTATTTTCGGCAGAGAGAGAGAGAGAGAGAAGAGAAGAGCATTCAATTTATCCACTATTTTCGGCTGTTTTTAGGCAGAGAGAGAGAGTCGAGAGAGAGAGAGAGAGAGAGAGAGAGAGTTATTATTTTAAATGGTTGATCCAAGGATATTTATGTCTTTTTAAGCCAAAATGACTATAAAACTCATGTTTTTATGAGTGTGGATATAAAACTTATCCCACTATTTCTTTAGGTTATATATAAAGTTCCCCCAATATTTTTCTGGTGAAAATCTACGTCTTAGGGCTTGCTTGTATTTTTAAGCAGTCGTGGAAAATTCTGAAGTGAGGGGATGAGGACCAGGTGATTTGAATGTGGGTATACTTGATAAAAAAGTGCACGGGCAATGAAGTACATTTTGGCACAATATACAATTGGAGAAGAAACTATAGAAGGAAATGGAAGAGAGTACAAGTGAACGAAATGATAAGGAAATAGAGTTGATATCTGTTGGCATGTGGTAATTCTTATTTAATGATATTGGATGTCATTCGTATAGGAATTATGGGTCCATGCATTTTGTTTGTCGCACTGCAATATATTGTAATTTTTGTATAGAAACTTTTATTCTACGGTGATTTCAGTGTACATTTCTTTTCCACATAAAATCCAAATAATATATTAATCCAACTTTAAAATTATGAGCACTGCTCACCTAGTTACTCTTGGGCTTGGCTATGACATAAAATTGTATGAACCTGAGCGATACTTGAACTTATCCTCTTTTGGCTGCTATACGAATTGAACAGTATTCATTCTTAAATGCTTGTTACTTGTTTTAGATAATATCTACTTTTGCTTATATATCTTGTATTCTTTCAGGGGTCAAGAAAACATTACTGTACCAATCCCTACTTACATGGTGATGAGAAAGTTGATGAACAATGGTCATTTCCCTTTTCTTAATAATCACAGCTTGATCAACAGTTAGAGTTGCACAAACAGGTATTTAATATTTTCTTTTTCTCATTTAATAAATATAGGATAATAAATGTAGGAAGCTTCACTATTACCATTTATTTATACTCGAAGGCTTTGTGTTAATTTTTTCTTGTGTAATAAAGTTGATAATTGAGCAGCTCATTGGGAGTGGAAGACAGTGCCTGAGGTGCCATTATTTTCTCTTCTCTCCTTCTCAAATTTCAATCTCTACACAGTCACAAACTTTTTTCAAACTGTTTGCTATTCTGCTTTATTTTTTGTTCTTACTAATGTTCAGGGGCGGATTCAAGCCCTGGCTTCACTATGCCATCGTCCGGTAAGAATTTATTTTTAGTATATTTAGTTTAGTTGTTATTTTAGTATTTTATGATTTCGCCCCCTCCCCCCACTTAATTGTATTTTTTCCTTTATTTATATAAATTCTAAAAGTTCCTTCTTTTTTTAACTTTTCCAAAGTTACGGCATTTTCATTTTAAATTAGTTGTCTTCTTCCTTTCCCACTTTCTTCTCCCAAAAGTCAAAATAACTTGCTTTTATTTTGAAGAATCCCACTTTCCTCCGCCCTGACCTTAGCACTTTACTCTCCCAAAAGTCAAAATAACTTGTTTTTATTTTGAAGAATCCCACTTTCCTCCGCCCCTGACAGTAGCACAAGAAACATTCCATAATTGAAGAATCTATCATCACCGTAAGTTTCACATGTAAGATAAACATTTCATTTATGTTCTTTACGTTCACATGTAAGATATATAAACATTTCATTTATGTTCTTATTGGGTAAAAAATCTTTAATATAATCATTTTTTTCATATAAGAGCGCTAATATTCTATTTTTGAATTGTTAATAGTTTCAAAATCGGACTTACTCTCAAGAGGACATTGATGAAGTTCGTGTTGAATGAGCAAATCTCATGCTTCTTCGCATATAGTATTGTGATGTTTTAGCTGTAAGCTATTGATCTTTTGAATTATTTTGTACTATGATATGAGGGATACATTCTTATTGTTTTGTTATGTGACGTGGCCAGTATTTTTATACAGTGACGTGGCCAGTATTTTTATATAGTGATGTGGCCATTATTTTTGTATAGTGATTTTGTAGCAGTAATGAAAACAGATTGTATATTTTTGTATAGTGATTTTGAACGTAATGAAAGCAAGTATATTTTAATCTCATTTGCGCGTTATTGATTGTACATGTTTTAAATAAAGAAATTAACTACGGTTGCAATTGAAAAACCACAGTACAAAAGATATATTGACTACAGTTTGAAAAGTCAACCGTAGTCGTTATGCTAAATTGATTACGGTTGTAATAGAAAAAGCGTAGTATATAATATATAAAATTTGGCATAAAAACCGTAATAAATTTGGCATTAGAACCGTAGTAAATTATAAAAAACCGTAGTAAATACAGTCAAAAATTGGAGTAAATTTGGCATTTAGACTACGCATAAAAAGCATAGTTTATGCGAAAATAAGTGTAGTCTATAGTCGATATAGACTACGCATAAAACGCGTTGTGTATGCGAAATTAATTGTAGTCTATAGTCAGTATAGATTACGCTTAAAAAGCGTAGTGTATGTGCGAAATTAATTGTACTCCATAGTCGGTATAGACTACGCTTAAAAGGCGCAGTATATGTGCGAAAAGTGTAGTCTATAGTCGATATAGACTACGCATAAAAAGCGTAGTATATGTGCGTCTAGCTTTCTCACACCACTTTTCTCTATGGTTCAAAACGCACATAGACTACGCATTTTATGCGTAGTCTATGCTGTTTTTTCTAGTAGTGATTGTTTGAAATTTTGGGTCGAAATTGTCAATATACGTTTCAACTTTTGATTTCTTCTCTTCCTGTTGATTTCATCAAGCCTAGTATATGTCATAGTTTTTACCACAAATAGTTTGAATGAAATTTGGAGTAATGATCATGCATTTGACTAGGCTATTTGAATCAGCCTGAATCTGCAGCAACATTTTCTAAATAAATTAAATCCATCGTTTCAATAAAATATAATAAAATCTAAGAGAAGGTTAATTTGTTCTAGAAGTTGAATCTAGTCGCGCATCTGTATTATGGCGTTTATAATAGTATTTTCCCATAGTGGAGAATATGTACACATCATCAGTACCATATCATTTTCACATTAACTACTTCATCAACCCAAACTTCCTCCCCAACAATACTTCCTCATGTTATTATTTATGGATCTCATTGTCATCACTCCTATTTTTTCTATACATTTTATTTATAATACATTTTTTCATTATTTAACTTGAATATAATATAACAGTATTTTAATTAATAATTTTATATTATAAATGATATAGTTAATTATAATATAAATTAAATTAATTAAAGATAATATATTATCAACAAAGAGTGGATAAATTTTTAAATTGGTTTGGATTGGGTCATTGATAAACTGCGAAAGTTATGAAATTGAGTTGAATGTAAGTCATCAATTTTCTTTTTACAAAATTGGATTATTTGATTAGGTTATTGATAATATTGTTGGTAATTCTTGACCTCATCTAATGATACGCAGCGGAATGTACAGTCAAGAAACAGATCTAGATATACAATTAAACATGCGATTAGCCCTATGAACACGTTAGATAGAGAACTTACGATTTGTAATGCTTCCAATGGATTTGCAACGCTTCCAAGCTTCCAATGAATCCTGCAAAGTTGTCTCCACAACTATGGTATCCACATGTATGCAAATCCGATGCAGGAACAATTCCTCGGTATAAAGTTCAAGTAGAGAAAGCCAAGAAATCTCTGAATGAACTTAACAATAGTTCTCTAAGAATGATTTCTGTCTTACGTCTAACGTCTGTAAACTTCTTACCTAAAGAATGAATTCTCTCTATTTATATTAAATAGAGCAGCCCATTAAAAGCCCTAGCTTATATGGGCTTTTATTCTTTAATCTGCTTTAATTAATTAATAGTCCAACCATTAATTAACTAAAGCCCATTACTTCTAATTTAGCCCATTATCTTTCAATCTCCCACTGATTAATATTAAATAACTTACAGTGCATCGTGCATACCCTTGAACGGATTTAACAATACACTTGATAGTGTGACCCAATAGGCCCCATTACCGGGATGATCTAATCAAAGTCGCACAAAACTCCCGGATCACGTTGTGCGAAACTCTATATATGACGGACGCTTACGTGGAAAACAAGAAACAAACCTTTACATGAAGTTTATGTAATATCATTTCATTCATGACACACTCGATTGAGCCTAGGATTTTCTTGTTCATCCCAATAGCTCAATCATTTTCTCATCTTTATTATAAGACCCATATGATCGATTCAATTACTTTAATTGAATATATCTCTTGCATTGCCAATGACTTTGTGGTCGAATAATATAGAGAAAATAAGTGTTCACTCGAAATTCCAATCGAGGAATGAATCCCATTCTTGACTCAACTACCATTTTCATTTGACTCATGATGCACCCAATCCAAGCCGTGTCTTGCCACTCGCAAGCGTTGTCATTGGTCAAAGTACAGCACTCAACAAACAAAATGTGTAATGACCTCAAGTCTAAGGACTATTACATACTCCACACACTAAGAAATCGTAGACATTTAACAAACGATTTAATAGTAGGGTATACCAATACTCTCCAAAGTATTCATGTGTCCATCACGGATATCAAATATCTCGTAGTTGCGAGAACCACTACATTCTCTAAGAATGTGATATAGATCACATGCTAACCTATGATATATCATCAATATCCCATTCTTGATGATCATTGGTTAGGGTTATTTTAGAATTACACTTTATCATCGATGTCTCACAACAAAAATGACAGTGATAATTCAAGGGAACATATAAGAGAATAACGACAAACATCCAAATAATTATTCCATTAAATGCACAAAACCCATAGAAAAAACATTATCTTCGATTGTAATCAAAAGTGAGTATGTCTCAACAAAGGAGTTTCTAAAACATACAAACTTTAAACTCCCACTGAATCAAAGCCAACATCCCACATGTCTAATACACAAGCTCTCACAACAGCTTGGTAAAAGGGTCAGCTAAGATATCGTCAGTGGGTACTCTTTCTAATTTTACATTGCTCATTTCTATTATTTTCCTAATCAGATGATATCGTCTTGGAACATGTTTGTTTTTGTTTGGAAGCTAGCATCGGTGTACCCAACACCGATAGCTCGTCGCCACCATAGACTAAGAAGTATTCTTTAGTCCATCTAAGGTACTTAAGAATAGTCTTACAGCTTTGATTATCATTATCGGATTTTGTTGAAATCATCATGTCATGTTAGCGCATAGGCCACATCTGGCCTAGTGCATATCATGGCATACATGATCGATCCTATAGCCGAAGCATATGGGATCCTTTTCATGCAAGCAATTTCCTTGTCATTAGAAGGACAATAATTCTTAGATAACATAATGCCATGTCCCATAGGAAGAAATCATTTCTTAAAATTTTCCATTGAGAAACGCCGTAGCAATTTGTCTATGTAAGTGGATTGTGATAGCCCCAACAATCTATTAGGTCTATCCCGATAGATTTGGTCCCAAGGATGTAGGAGGCCTCACCGAGATCCTTCACCATAAAGGATTTAGACAGCCAGTCTTTCACGGATTGCATCATGGATCGGTCGCTCTCATAATCAGAATGTAATCGATATATATGACCAGGTAGACAACATTTCCATTGTCGCGCTTACTATAAATGCAAGGGTCCTCTTTGCTTCTGACAAAGTCAAACAATTTGATAGCTCTGTCAAAACAAATATTCCAACTCCTCGATGCTTGCTTAAGTCCATAAATGGACTTCTTTAGCCTACATACTGCATTCGGCCTCTTTTGGACACAAAACCTTCAGGCTGAGTCATGTAGACATCACCTTCTAGTTCTCCATTGAGAAACGCAATTTTGACATCCATTTGCCAAATATTAAAATTGTAGTATGCAGCTATTGCAAGTAAGATCCTAATGGACTTGATTTTGCAATCGGTGAAAGGTCTCGTCATAGTCAATGCCTTCAAGTTGACTATAACCCTTTCCACCAACCTAGCCTTGAGGTTTGTATCTTACCATCTGCATCTCTCTTCTTGTTGAAGATCCATTTGCAGCATATGGGGTAAGCCCCATCCGTAAGTCATCAACTAGTTCCCGCACTAGATTGAAATACATCGAGTCCATTTCGGATATTAAGGCTTGAGCCACATCTTTGAATCGGTGTCAGTCACCGCTTCAGTATAGGTCTTAGGTTCATCATCATCCGACTCGACTTCATCATCTTGGTTCTCAACCATTAGATTCAGTCTTTGGGGTGCACGACGAGTCCTCTGTGGTCTATTGAGTCGGGTTGTTTGCACAGGTTCATGCTGTTCATTTTGAACGTGAGTAGGCTCCTACGTGTTGATTTCATCAACATTTTGGAGATTCTCAAGAATTTTCTCATGAATTTCTTGAGGTGGATGTGGCACAACTATTGTGTCATCTTGTATTTGATGAATCTCATTGTCTTGAGGTGGCCCTCTAAGAGTCATTTTCCCTCCCAATAGATCGTCAAATACTCCCACTGAATTCTTGTTCACACCATTGAACAATCGTTCGTTTTCTGTGTTGTTTTGTGGTTCTCGAATTTCTTCAAGATTTACCTCATTGTGACCTTGTTCCTTGAAAACATAGGAGTCTTCAAGAAATGTCACATTCCTAGAAATGATCACCTTGTGATCTTCAGGTGAGTAGAATTCATATCCTCTAGTTTTCTTAGGATATCCCATAAGATAACATTTCTCAATTTTGGATTCTAACTTATCAGTCAACATTTTCTTAACAAAAGCAGGACAATCCCAGGTCCGCAAATAGTTAAGATTTGCTCTTTTCCCATACCATATCTCATATGATGTTTTCTCGACTGATTTAGAAGGAACCCTATTCAAAATATAAGCAGCTTTAAATAAGGCATGACCCCAAAGGAATAAAGAGAGACTAGTGAAACTCATCATGGATCGAACCATGTCTAATAAGGTTTCTTCTATCGGATACACCATTCATCTGTGGTGTTCCCGGAGGTGTCCAGTCTGACCGGATTCCATGTGATTTCAAGTAATCAAGAAATTATCGGCTTAAATATTCCCCTCCTTGATCTGATCGAAGATTCTTGATACTTTTACCAAGTTGTTTCTGGACTTCTAACTTAAACTCCTTAAATATATCAAGAGCCTCAGATTTGTGTTTCATCAGATGCACATACTCAAACCTTGAATAATCATCAGTAAAAGTTATGAAGTACGAATATCCACCTTTTGCTTGAGTTGAAAACGGTCCACACATATCTGAGTGGATCAACTCTAGTAATTCTTTGGCACGTAACCCTTTCCTAGAAGATGGTTTCTTAGTCATTTTTCCTTTGAGACATGATTCACAAGCACCATATGATTCAAAATCAAATGGTGTGAGATAATCTAATTTTCTCAATCTTGCTATAATTTTCTCATTGATATGACCAAGTCTACAATGCCAAAGATAAGTAGCATTATTCGCATTACTTAGCTTAGGTCATTTGTGTTGCACATTGAGAATATTTCGTTCACATTCAAACATGTATAAACCATTCGAAAGAAGACATTTCCATAAAACATTCCATTAAGGAAAAACGTGCAACAACTGTTTCCAAAATGGAAGGAAAACTCTTCAATGTCTAACATAGGAATGGAAAAATATTCTTTGAATAGCAGAAAAAAAATAACAATCATGTAAACATAGTCTATATCCCGAAGGAAGATCTAATCTATAAGTCCCCACGCGTTTAGCAGCAACTCTTGCTCCATTTCCCACGCATAGGTCGACCTCCCAGGATTCACCTTCCTGCTGTCACTAAGTCCCTTCACATTATTACAAATGTGTGAGCCACAGCCGGTATCTAATACCCAAGAATGTGAATTATTATAGACATATTTATCTCAACGATAAACATACCTGAGCTACCACCCATTGCACCTTGTGCCTTGAATTTTGGGCAGTCTCTCTTCCAGTGCCCCTTCTCATGACATAATAGGCACTTATCCTTTGCCAATGTCGACTTCTTCTGAGCCCTTCCACTATTCTTAGGCTTCAAGACATCTGATGTCTTCTTCTTGTTTTTCTTTTGCTTTTTCTTCCCTTTGGAAGATTGAGCAGAAGAGCTCACAATGAGCACAGATTTGCCATCAGAAGTAGAGGACTCGTAAGTCTTCAACATGTTGTGAAGATCAGTCAATCCCACCTTTGTGTTGTTCATATTGAAATTCACTATGAAATTCGCAAATGAACCAGGTAGCGATTGCAAAACCAGGTTTGTTGAGACATTGGCTGGCATAGTCGTTCCAATCGACGCCAGCCTCTCAATCAATCCTATCATCTTCAATACATGTTCAGAGATCTTGCTCCTATCATGAAGAGTGCACTTGAAGAGAACCCGGAGTATTTCAAACTCTAGTGTTTGTGCTTGTGAGGCAAACAAACTCTTCAAGTGCTGAATCATTTCATAGGGTAGCATGTATTCATGTTGCCTTTGGAGTTCCAAACTCATAAAAGTCAACATAATACCCTGAGCCGAGATAGCATCATCAACGTGTTTCTTATGAGCAACCCTATCAAACGAGGCATACTCAGGAGAAAGCTCATCGAGGATGGTACTGATTGGTTTGTCAAAGACATACTCAATCTTATCCGTCCTCAATACCAAGCGCATGCAATGTAGCCAATCCAGATAGTTTGACCCAGTCAACAAATTTGTTTCCACCAAACATTTATATAACATAGTCGACATCGTAACTGAACGAAAAAATAAAGAAATAGCAAATTAGAACAAAGTAAACACAGATCACAATTGTATCAATAATCAAACAATGGTTTATTGTATTGATTAGCTCCCACTAATTTTAACATATATTGTACCCCCAAATGCAAAATACGGATTTATACTAAAATAAATCTTAGTGGTACAAGATCCAAGTCAATATTATTGTAGCCTCTGTGAGGGCTGATAACTACAATAATATCACTCAGTAGGACTCAAAGTCAATTGCAGCGACAGTTTTGCATCGATTAAGTCTGCATCATTGCAGCCTCTGTGAGGGCTGATGATCACAATAATGACACTTGGTCGATTTTGAATCCGAATGCAACAAAAGTCCTCAATTCTTGGTTTATTAATCCAATTAATATGTATCCAATAATTATCTTGATCACGAGGGCAATACAAAATAATTAAGCAAGTCAACCCCATCACAAGATGCTAACCATACATCTATGAGTGAGTCTTGGCCTTATCGATTTTGGAGTAAACACGAGGGTGTAAAACTCTTAGACGAAAAGGTTATTGGCCTCAAACAATTATGATGGACGACACGTTTTGTTTCAAAAACAAGACTTGTATTTAGTGGGGATAAAACATGTGATACTAATTGTTTATTTTAATATCCAATATTAAATCAAAACAATTATTGGGTGCCGCCTACCCAGACATGAAATGCGGACCACACATATTGGGCGCCGCCTACCCAAACATAGTAACACGGACTACAAGTATTGGGCGCCGCCTACCAAAATCATAAAAGCGGTCTCTAACTACTATAGTTAAAATATAAGCATAAAATCAAATAGCATGCTTATCACAGAACAACAACAAATATGGCTCAACGAATAAATTCATTAATCTAATTAATAATTTAATTCTCTAATTAAAAGTGGATATAAGCATTTATATTAATTCCAAATTAATATAAATATTCATTCAAATTATTATTTCTAAAATAATAATCAAATAAGATTTATTAATCTAATTAATAAATCAATTCTTTAATCTATGAACATGAGCAAATTATATTAATTCTAAATTAATACAAAATCAAACTTTATACTATTATTTCAAAATAATAATAAAGTTAAAATTTATTAATCTAATTAATAAATTAATGTCCAAAATAGTGATTAGATTTATTAATTCTAAATTAATAAAACTGATCCATGTACATTGGTAAATTATATTAATTCTAAATTAATATAAAATTAAAGTTTATATTATTATTTCAAAATACTAATAAAGTTAAAATTTATTAATCTAATTAATAAATTAATTTCTAAAATTGTGATTAAATTTATTAATTCTAAATTAATAAATTAAATCCATGTACATAAGTAGATTGCATTAATTCTAAATTAATAAAATCGAAATTAATGTTATTATTTCAAAATAATAATATTAAAACAAAATTTATTAATCCAATTAATAAATTAATTTGTGTAATTGAAAATTCAATTTTATTAATTCTAAATCAATAAAACATTTTTAAAAAAAAAATAACAGTCCATTTGGGCTGTCAAAATATAGCCCAAAAACGCATCCAGAATCCACGCCCAGCTTCAGAAAGTTCACGGCCCAGCACGTCCGAGAAGCCCAACAGCAGAGCGAGGCCCAACGCACATGGAATGGCCCAAGCCCGTAGCCCGGACGAAAAACCCGTTAGGGTTTGAGGCGCGCGCGTCGCGCCGCCCTTCCACCGTCACCGCGTTCTACCGCCACCGACGCCACGCCTAGCGCGCGTCGGACGCCCAGCCCCACGCCGCGGTGACTCCACCCCGCCCAAGAACAGCCGTGTTTCGCCCTCATCCTCCTCCGTGACTTCGCCGACACCAACGCCTAGCACGCGACGTCGGACGCCTGGCCGCCTCCGCCTCCCGGGACGGCGCTCGCCTTCTCCTCCTCCTCGACCGTCGCTGTCAAACAGAGATGATGAGAAGAAACGTGTTGCGCAGCACGGTCGTGGCGGCGACGAGCGCGCGCGCCTCGCGTCGCGTCGTCTGCGTTCCCGGCGGAGTTTTGGGAGGCGTGGGGGTGAACGGCGATTGCCCGGCGAATCAATTTCCAAAAACTATTCCATATTTTAATTTTCCAATTTTCTTTTTCGATTTTTGTTTCTCATTTATTTCCATTTTTTTTTGATAAAAAACAGATTAAAAAAAAAACAAAAGAAAACAAACGAAACAAAATCGAAAATTTGAAATTCAAAATTTCGAGAAATCCACAATTAATTAGAACATGAATTAATTATAAATCGAGCCCCGGACTCTGATACCATTGTTGGTAATTCTTGACCTCATCTAATGATACGCAGCGGAATGTACAGTCAAGAAACAGATCTAGATATACAATTAAACATGCGATGAGCCCTATGAACACGTTAGCTAGAGAACTTACGATTTGTAATGCTTCCAATGGATTTGCAACGCTTCCAAGCTTCCAATGAATCCTGCAAGGTTGTCTCCACAACTATGGTATCCACGTGTATGCAAATCCGATGTAGGAACAATTCCTCCGTATAAAGTTCAAGCAGAGAAAGCCAAGAAATCTCTGAATGAACTTAACGATAGTTCTCTAAGAATGATTTCTGTCTTACGTCTAACGTCTGTAAACTTCTTACCTAAATAATGAATTCTCTCTATTTATATTAAATAGAGCAGCCCATTAAAGCCTTAGCTTATATGGGCTTTTATTCTTTAGTCTGTTTTAATTAATTAATAGTCCAACCATTAATTAACTAAAGCCCATTACTTCTAATTTAGCCCATTATGTTTCAAATATATGGTATTAGTATCGGATTAGGGGGTGTGCTGGAGGTGGTCTCGTATGGGCCCACTAGAAAGCTATTGCATAAATAATGGGAGCTACGCAGATCTGCGCCGCCTCATAAATACTGGAACAAAAATACTATATGAATTCATCTAAGATTTTCTATTCCTTATTTATGTGACATTTTTTTTTTGATATCATGGGAATCATGATCGCTACCTTAGAGTGCACGGCAGCGCATTTTAGGCGAGGCGAGGCGGAGTTTGGAGAAGAAGTGGATTAGGGCGTACGCCTGTTATGAAATTTGGGGAAGAAACCCGTCTATTATATTTTTCTTAGCGGCGGATTAGTGACGGACATCTCCATCGTTATATTTAAAAATTGATAACGACAGTCGTTAAAATATTAACGACGGACAAACGATGCCTACTTCAGTCGTTGAAATTCTCAGCGAAAAAAAAAATAAAAACTAATATTAACGACGGACAAACTCCGTCGTTAACTTAAGTACAAAATAAAAAAGTAAAAAATCTGTTAATCTAATGACGGATATAGTCCATCGTTAAATTTAAAGATGGATCAGCGATGGTTATTACGTAACGACGGACATAATTCGTCGTTAAATTAAGTGTAAAATAAAAAAGTAAAAAAATCCATTAATTTAGCGACGAATATAGTCCGTTGTTAAATTTAACGACGGATCAGTGACGGTTATTATGTCGTTAAAAGTTCTCGCGAGATATTCCCACCGCACGCCGTCGTTAATAAAAAAATATTAAATTCGTTTGTATTTCGTTGCTAAGCCGTCGCAGAATCACGATCCGTATTTTGGCCGTCTCTAATCCGTCGCTGTTCGGCTGTATTTTTGTAGTGAAATGAATAGATTTATGTTTAGTGATTAAAAGATATATCATAGAGATGATAAATGAATATATTAATGGTTAGTAGAGTATAAAGGTATGCCATGAATAGTTTTTTTTATAAATAAATGGATAGATTTATGATAAAAAAATATGGAGTTGATGATTCTAAAAATAAAAAAGTGAATTTTTTTTTTTGGATCAAAACGTAATTAAATGACGTGTTTGGTTGTCAGAGGGAGTAATAAAACCAAAGAGCAAGTTAATGTGTTCTAGAAGTTGAATCCAGTTAAGCGACATCGCATACATGTTAACGTGAATACTCACTGTCACCTAATAAGTGTCTCGTGACGTTATAATACATATATTAAGAAGATGATAATTTTACTCATTCTACCCCTAATTATTTCATAGAAAATTGGGTCACTTTTCAAGTGTGGTTTACCTGTCCTGTGTGGTTTGCAGGCTATTGCACAAGTACATGGGGTTTACCCAGTGCGCACCTAAGGTAGCGGTTGCGGGTTCCCCATGATACCAAAAAAAAAAGAAGAAAATTGGGTCACTTATTTAGGGACAAAATTCACTTCAAAATAGGTCACTTATTTGGTGATGGAGAGAGTATCCATGTATCATCGATAACATTTAGCTATCACATCAACTACTTTGTCAACCCAAATTTCCTCCCGGATGATAATTCCTCAAAGTTACTATTCATGAACCTCATTGCCATTACTCCCATTTTTTTTCCTTACAACCTAATACTTGATCATCAAACATAAAAGGAACCGAAGAACCTAATCCAGCACTCTAGCGGATGTAATCCTCGATCCCAACTTTATGCTCATCATTAGTGTCCCATTATTAATTTTATTATTCACTAATATCAATTATAAAAAATTATTATTTTATTATTATATAATGAATCTCAATTCACAATTATTTCAAAATATTGAAATTAAAATTAACTGTTTAACCTTATAATTTTTAAAATTAACAACCCAACTAAAAATATGTAAATTAAATAAAAAACAATAATTATAATCGCTAATTAGATCGATGAACTCTTGTTAATAATTGTAAAATTACACTAAATCATAACATATGGAATTGAAAGAAAAAATAATTGAAACACTGAATTAAAGTGGGATACACTTGGGAAACCAAGATTAGTATAGCGGATCCCAAGTGGCGCCTGTAGACTTAGTAACCTGTACTTGATAATGTTTCAATTCTTGCTCAATTGAAACAGTCAGACGTAGACGTATACAAGATGTGGTCTTTTTCAATTTAATTAAACATTGAATTCTTAGTCAAACTTGTATATAAAATTTTCATATTTGCATGACATATTTATTATTTCATAATGAACAGAAAGTATAAATCTGGCCTATTATTATTCACTTCTTAATAATATATAGAGCGAAAGACAATATTTCAAATTAATATGATTTCATGAATTAAAACACTATCATGCCTTGGGTCAACGTGAGAATTGAGATGGCGATCATGAAATCCAATCCAAATAAGCTAACTTTAATGTTTCTAACTGATTATGTTGTGTACGCACTTGGTTCAAGTAGACCGGGTACTATGATATTTTTCTTTGTATCAGTTGATCGATATATTGAAGTGGTCTATACGATGAGACTTTTATTACTATGATGTATTAATTCTCAATTACAATTATTAATTCTCAATTAGGATTTATCTATTCTAATTTAATTTTATTAATTCACAGTTAGGATTGATTATTTTCAATTATGGTTTATTGTGAAAGAGTTTATTAATTTTAATATATATTTTAATTCAAAATTAGTATTTATTAAGTCTTATCTAGAATAAATTAAATACAAAATTAATTAAACACAACGTAATTAATTAATTAATTAATTAATTAATATTAATTAAATGCACGGAGACCAACTCTTGTTTGGTTGAATTTATTACGAAGCCAACTTATTTTTTGTTGGTACACATAAGAGCATAAGCGTATGACAATTTCAATTGACCTGATTCAACTCTTATAACTTACCTGCTCATCGGTTTATTATATTTTAATGAATCGAGTAAAATGACTGGACTTTATAAGAAAATACTGTTGTTTCAGGCTCATTAAAATTGCCTAGTCAAATGCATGATCAATACTCTAGATTTTATTTATGTTTTATTGGTAAATTACACAAAATAAAATAGATAAAAATTAATCAGACATATCCAAGTGTTTTTTGGTCTACTAAATCTTTGTCCAACATGGTAGCAATCATATCCAGAGGATGCTAAAACAGCATATGCTTCTGTTCTGATTTCAGATTATTTAATGCAAAACTGCATGCATGAATATTTCTTCACTTGTCCACTTTTGATTTTCATACGTCAATGATTCAAATTCAAAGCAATGAAACTTAATTCAGAGCAGCCGATCGAGCAGGTGATCTGTTCAATTTATATGTTGAGTGCCAAATTATATTAATGAAATACGAAGCAGCTTCCCTGTATATCTCTGAATATTTCACCTGAAATTAGTATTCATCAAAGCAATACATTCCTTTGTTCGAATAATTTGGTCAACATTTTCTCTGTCCCGGCCACTATTAAATTTCTAGATTCCTTTTATATTCATTGTAAAAATAAAATTAATTACAATAAAATACCCCTAATTAACATTTATTTCTAAATAAGTTATATTATTTATTTCTTTTCTTTTTAGAATTGAATGTGTGGTGAGATTCTCGTTATGATGGAGGCTAAAATTAACGAAATAACTCCTAGCCCTTGTCATTAATTAATTACGTGAGCAAATATATTAGCCCAACCAACCACATCCACTTTGCTCCTGCTCCACATTAACGAGAGAGACAAGAGGCAATTAAAAGAGAAGAAAACTCGAAGCAGGTTGTGTTATGGGCTGCAAAAGTGTAATTTAACTAGTCGAGGTATTAGTTTATTGAAGACTGAACAACTCTACATATGATTAGATAACAAGAAATATAAAATGTATTAGTTAATGAGTATTCTAGATGTCTGGTTTTTTTCTCCTATAAAAGGAGCGTTTCTCATGCAAAGTTTTCCATCACAAGCAGAACAAAAAAGAAATTATTAAGTGTGAGTTTTATAAATTAGCCAACTACAATTTTTGTTGTGGTCTCGTGGGCTTCCATTGCATGCGCATCAGATCCAGGCCAACTTCAGGATTTCTGCGTTGCTATTCCTGAACCCAACGCTGCTGGTAATTCAATCAAACAACACCTACATTATCAAATACACAACATCGATTGACATAATACATATATATATATATAAATGTGTTTGGTTGCAGTTTTCGTGAATGGGAAGTTCTGCAAGAACCCAAACATGGTGGTAGCGGACGATTTCCTTCTCAGGGGTCTAAACAAGGCCGGAAATACATCGAATCAGCTGGGATCGTTCGTGACTCCTGCGAATGTTGGCCAGCTTGCAGGGCTCAACACTCTGGGCGTTTCCATGGCTCGCCTCGACTTCGCCCCTCAGGGATCAACCCGCCCCACACCCACCCGCGCTACGAAGCCTTCCTGTTGGTTGAAGGCACTCTCTCGTCGGCTTCGTCACTTCCAACCCTGCCGATCCCAACCAGAAAACAAACTCTTCACCAAGTACTTGAACCCGGAGATGTCTTCGTCTTCCCACAGGGTCTCATTCACTTCCAGCTCAACGTCGGCAAGACCAACGCCGTGGCATTTGCCGGCTTCGCAGCCAGAATCCGGGTACCATAACCATTGCCAACGCTGTGTTTGGGTCGGACCCTAAGATCAACCCGGATGTGTTGGCCAAGGCTTTCCAGGTTGAGAAGAACATCATTGATTACCTGCAGGCGCAGTTCTGGACCAACAACTAAACATGCTTCACATATAGTTTGCTCCCTGCATGCAGCATTATATGTTATGTCTTTTTAATACAATAAACCAGTCTTTACCTATTACATCCGCTTGACTTGGAAAGCTGTGTTTCAAAATTATATGTATCGTGTGATGATGCAATGTTTGCCCTATTGAAATGAATAAAATTCTTCGAGTTTGAATATTTTTCATGATTTTACCTCCCATCCATTTACTAGTCTCTGGTTGTCGTTGTTGATGCTTTTATTAGAAGATTATACATTTAATTGTGAATGCATGACGGCCAAAGTAAAAAATACCTCGTCTAATAGTTACTAATAAAAAATACCTCGTCCCCTGCCATTGCCGTCGTTGTTGTTGCCAGCGCCGTCCGCTTCCGCCAAGGAGGAGAAGAAGAAAGTTGATTTGATTTCTTTCCATTTTGTCCCTTACGAAAATTGAAAAACAAATCTAGACCACACATTATGAACACATGACCACACCATAAGCTGACACGTGGCAGCTCATTTTTTTTTAAAATTTTCGCAAGGGACAATATATAAAGAAAATAAATCAATTTTCTTCTTCTCCTCCTTGATGGCAACATGCGGCGGTGACGGCGACGATGGCAATACTGACGGACAGCAGTAACAAACAATAGAGTTTGAAAGAATAATTTTTGTTTGATAGATTTTGAGAAAAAATAGAATATAAATTTGATAGATGATTGAATAATCGAGAGAGATGGTGGCTATGGCGGTGGTTCACAGCGAAATTCGTCGATAATCAGGGGAAAAGACAGTGAAATTGACAAAGAAGGATGGCCGAGAGATTTACTGTCGAAAATCATAAAACTGCATTTAACAGAACATAAAATGCATGTTGACATGAAACACAAACATGCATTTAACAAAACACGTTCATGCATTTAATAAAACATGTTCATGCATTTAACAAAATGTAAAAATGCATTGTGGGCCAATGGGCGCTAAGGGACGCCCGAGCGCGTGTCGAGGCAACGCACGAGCATGAGCATGCACTGGGCTAGCACTTTCAACCTACATACATTATTGTGTTCAACTGCATGTATTTTTGTGTTCATTTGAATGCATAAGTCAGTTCAACTAAATGCATGATTTATTTTTCGCAATCACATAACAAAGCAAATTGCTAATCTACCCTTACTGTAGTGAAATCAGCGAAATTAAGCTTAAAAGTCCAAAACATTCTCCACCATATGATCTATGAGATGAGTGGATGAGATTGGTTAGAGAATATATATATATATATATATATATATATATATATATATATATATTCGAGGATGGTTATAGAAAGAACCATTTCTAAGATGAGAACTAAGAATTAATCAAGGCTTTAGATCATGTATTAATTAATGGTGTAGATTGAATTGTGCATAATGACATGTGTTGACTTAATTATCCGATCATTAATATTTTATACGGGTTAAGGGTTGGTTAGTCATTTCAATATTTACACCACCCCACCGAACCATCTATTCCCTTAATTCACGCACCAAATCTTTACTCTCTCTCTCTCTCTCTCAAGAAATCAATCTCTAAGAAACTTTGCAAATCGAAAAAACCTAATATTTGTTCATAGCAAAGTATTTTGTTCTTCGTAGATTCAAAGATCGCTTTAGCCCAAATCAGTGCACAAGTGCCCTTACTGTTCGAATAGTCTTGTATATGTTCATGATTTTATGGTAGCTTATTGCAACGAGATTTTATATGTTGAACAACCTTGATAATATCTTCCAAAAAGCAATTTACTAAGTCAGACAATTGGTCGACGCCCAACTCTCCAAGAATCTCGATTTTCACTCGGTATGTTCACTAACTAGTGCTGCTGATTTTCAAGAGATAGTTTCTTGATCAATCATTCTTTCTGTGAGCCGAAATCTTTTAATTTTACATTCTTTTTAGTGTCAGAAACCAACTCTCTATGTGTGTGTATGTGTGTGTGTTAGAGGGGCAATCAAAGTTGTATGCTTGAATACAATTAATTTGAATCAGTATCAAGATTTACTTGGTTTGTCTAAAGTCTTGTTTTAGTGATTATATATGTTTTATTTTGTTTTTTGAATGAGATATTTTTGTTGATTGCAAGGGCATATCAGAAATGTGGAGGATTTGGAGAAATTGTTTTCTGAGACTAGTAACGCAGGTGAGAATATGGATAAAACTTTTGAATGTAATACTTGTGCGTAATGTTTATTTTTTTATATAGCAATATGTGCATGGATGTAAATATTTTGTACATGGTTATATAATTTGATAAAGATGGCAAAACTATAATATTTGTATAAAACATTCGATACTTATGCATGATTGTAACTATGTTGTGCATAATTTATCAAATGAAAAGAATGAGTTTAACACAGATAGTGTCTGACCATACAACTTTGTTTATGCATAATATATGCAATGATTGTGCATGTCTTTAATATTATATTATTTGTACAAGATTAGTTTGTTTGTACCATATTTGTTGTGACTGAGTTTGTTTATGCTTGTGCTTAAAAATACCATACTTTATGCATAATTGGATGAACTTTTTTGTGTATGGATGCAAGTATTTTGAGCATAACTAAATAATAATAAATGCATGAAAACATTCACACTTGTGCATGAATTTAACCAAGTAGTGCATAATTTGTCATATGCTGAGAATGAGTATAACAAAGTTTATGCATAATATATGTAATGATTGTGCATTTTTTTTAATATTATATCACTTGAACATAATTAGTTTGTTTATAACATACTTGTTGTGAATGAGTTTGATTATTTTAGTGCATAAAAGTACCTTACTTTACACATAACTGGATTAATTATTTTGTGCATGGATGTAAGTATTTTGTGCATGACTAAATTATAGTATTGGCGTGATGACATTCATACTTGTGCATTATCTACATAGTGCATAATTTATCTTATGGTGAGAATGAGTATACAAAAGTTTATTCATGATATATGCAATGATGTGTATGTCTTTATGTTATATCGTATGTTGCGAATGAATTTGTTTATACATGTAAAGTTGGTTATCTAAGGATTTTACAATGTCGTGCAGATCGATTATTAAAACAATTTTCTCCATAATATTTGTTTATATTATTTGATGCACATAAAGAAAGCATTTGTGCATTAAAATTATGTGTAATTCGGGGGTTTGTAATGCAGGTAAGGAAACAACGAAAATGTAGAAGAAATAATGATGACCCCCATGTACTTAGTACGTTCCAAAAAATAGTAAGTGCTTTAAATGTTTGTAGGTTGAGTTTTTTAATATACTAGATTAATTATTATAGTATATTAGGTGCAAATATATATATATATATATATATATATATATATATATATATATATATAGGGGTTGGATCCAAGTGAGAACTCATCTTTTTGAGAACTTGAGAACTATGCACAAACGTATAAAATTGATGAATAAAACCTATACTGAGTTGTGCATAACGAAAACATTTTAAATTGTTACCCAACAAAATAATTTTAGAAAGTTTTCGTTATGCACAACTTTATACCGTCTTGTGCATCATCTTTAACGTCTTATGCATGGTTCGCAAAAAAGATGTGATTCTCATTTGATCCACTCCCTATAATCTTGGCGAAACAAAGGTCTTTGGGTAAAAAATTAATTTGTTTGGACAAAGATACCTGGTACGATAAAAATGAAAAAGGTAAAAAAGTTAATGCATGTGATAAGGAATTTATTATATAATTAGTTAAAAAATGTAAAAAAAGTTGAAACTTATTATTTAATTTAATATTTATAATCGTGTTTTTGTAGGTGGTAGGGAACTTCGTTCCAAAGCACAAAAGCAAAGACCGACAGATTTATTAAAACGTTGTAAGAGAAGATATCATACGTGAATCGCCTGCTTTCTACAGCGAGTTGTGCATGGATCTCAACTTTAATACAGATGTTGTTTTACTAGGTTGAAAAATATTTGTTTTGTCATAGATTTTATTATGATTTTATCATACATTACTTTTATAATGTAAATTCACACATGAACAAATATAATGTATTTTATGTACAATGTATAACTATTTTATGCATACGTATGACAAAATATTAAATACACATAACCAGGATGTGAACAAAAAAATATGCACCAACGAATTTTTATAAAAAAAAGTAGATAATTGTTACTAATTTTCAACACTAAAAAACAACCAACATACATAATCTAGGAAAAAAAGGGAAATTTTTTAATAATTAAAAAATGAGTTGAAATTATATATTTCCATGATAGTTTACGATAAATTAATAATGTAATTTCATATGCAGCCACATAAACATAATAGAATTCATCGCCTTCTTCAATGCTACGAAAAGCCCTATGTAATTTCAGCTTAAGAAGTTCATCACAAAAGGGAAAAACCATGTCACCGTACTCCACCACATCAGTTTCAGTATCAATACTACCTGCATATATAAGATTATTGTGCATATCATTAACAACTTTGTGCACATTGTTATATAACCTTATTCATCACTATTTAATTAACGCAAACATGAACTACACAAATTAAACATGAGAAAAAATAGTGTAAACAAGATGTAATATATGTTATTCTTCATTGGATTTTTTTTAACAAGACATGACAATACAAAAAATAAAAATAAAAAATTGAGAAATACTGATGAAAACAACATATAATTCATGTCATTCATAATTTTCTAAAAAATTATGAAGCCACAAAATTACAAGTAAAGTGAAATAAAATCATAAAAAAAAGAAGAAGAACAGACCTTGTGATGCCATTAATCTTGTACAATGAAAAAAATCGTTTTGAATAGTATAGAATAAGTAGGTTATCCGTTATAAAATAGTAGATCTATATTAACTAAGATAAAGTAGAATTGAAAGTAATCATTATGAATCAAATCCCTTGAATGTAGGAGGTTGTACGTTATAAATTATTAAGATCACAAAATTAACCTGAACATTACTATCCTCACTTAATATGCGAAAATAATGAATTAAATTAGGGACCAGGGGATTAGTTCAAATCAACCATTAGGATTAGTTCTCAGTTTTCAATATATTTGTGGTCCATCCCCTATATTCTCATATATCTTCATGCGTTTGCTTAATATGAATATATGATACAATAGATAGACAAAATATATGATTGAATAGGATAAGATGGTCACCAAACAAGTTAAAAATTAATCAATATTTCACTAAAATATATGAAAGATTATAATCAATTTTATTTTATTTAGTGACAAACACCCCATGCGCACAGGGTTCTTGGGAGATCAATTAGGGTGCTTAGGTATTAATTCGGGTGGCTAAGGATAATGAGGGTTTATGAATTTTTAATTGTGATTTATTAATCACCAATTACAATTATTAATTCTCAATTAGATTTATCAATTCCAATATAATTTTATTAATTCACAATTAGGATTGATTATTTTAAATTATGGTTTATTAATTCACACTAAGAGTTTATTAATTTCAATAAATATTTAAATTCAAGATTAGAATTTATCAAAACTCATCTAGAATAAATTAAATACTAATTAAATAAACATAGTGTAATTAATTAAATGCACCGGAGACCAACTCTTATTTAGTTGCATTTATTTACGAAACCAACTTATTTTTTGTTTGTACACATAAGCGCATAAGCATGCATATATGACAATTTCAGTTGAACTGATTCAACTCGTAAACTTACCTGCTCATCGGTTTATTATATTTTAATGAATGGAGTAAAATGACTGGAGTTTATAAGAAAATATTGCTGTTTCAGTCTCATTCAAATTGTCTAGTCAAATGCATAAATAAAATAGATAAAAAATTAATCAGACATATACAAGTGTTTTTTGGTCTACTAAATCATTGTCCAGCATGGAAGCAATCATATCCAGAGGATGCTAAAACAGCATATGCTTTTTCTGTTCTGATTTCAGATTATTTAATGCAAAACTGCATGCATGAATATTTCTTCACTTGTCCACTTTTATTTCTAAATAAGTTATATTATTTATTTCTTTTCATTTTAGAATTGAATGTGTGGTGAGATTCTCGTTATGATGGAGGTTAAAATTAACGAAATAACTCCCTCTTGTCATTAATTAATTACGTGAGCAGATATATTAGCCCAACCAACCACATCCACTTTGCTCGAAGAGAAACTTATGTGAAAATTGTATTAGGTTCGTGTTTTGGTGCAACAATGGAGTTGGTTTTTACTAGTATGTGATGTTAGGGTTTTTGAATACTCTGCTCTAAATTTCTTTTCTCCGAAACTTCATTGATATAAATGGAAACACGTAACTGGTTATATACATCTAATATAAATGCAGATAAAAAGTATAGTATAGTAGCATGTTGAAGGATTTTTTCTCTACAAATGCAGAATGGCTACTCGGTAAACATCTAATATAAATGATATCATTTAATATTTGCTAAGCGAATGTAATAACGTTACTATATTGATTTCATACGGAAAGTTTTAAATCACACCCACCATCGAAAAACAGTTGCAAAATCGAATATTCGGTGTTTGTTCCACATCAATAAAAGATAACGCTGAGCATTCTCCGCACATTAATATGAGAGACAAAAGGCAATTAGAAGAGAAGAAAACTCGAAGCATGATGTGTTATGGGCTGCAAAAGTGTAGTTTAACTAGTCGTGGTATTAGTTAATTGAAGACTGAACAACTCTACATATGATTAGATTAAAAAATATAAAATGTATTCGGTATGATGAAATAAGATAAGCCTGATAAGAATTTAAAAGTTAAAACGTGTCTTGACAATATCTATGCTGATCATGAGTATTCTAGATGGTTTTATTTTCTTCTATAAAAGGAGCGTTTCTCATACAACGTTTTCCATCACAAGCTCACAAGCAGAACAAAAAAGAAATTATTAAGTGTGAGTTTTATAAATTAGCCAACTACAATGAAGATGGGTTTTGGTTTGTGCGCCATTTTTGTTGTGGTCTCGTGGGCTTCCATTGCATACGCATCAGATCCAGGCCAACTTCAGGATTTCTGCGTTGCTATTCCTGAACCCAACGCTGCTGGTAATTCAATCAAACAACACCTACATTATCAAATATACAATATCAATTGACATATATATATATATATATAAATGTGTTTGGTTGCAGTTTTCGTGAATGGGAAGTTCTGCAAGAACCCAAACATGGTGGTAGCGGACGATTTCCTTCTCAGGGGTCTAAACAACGCCGAAACACATCGAATCAGCTGGGATCGATCGTGACTCCTGCGAATGTTGGCCAGCTTGCAGGGCTCAACACTCTGGGCGTTTCTATGGCTCGCCTCGACTTCGCCCCTCAGGGATCAACCCGCCCCACACCCACCCGCCACGAAGCCTTCCTGTTGGTTGAAGGCACTCTCACGTCGGCTTCGTCACTTCCAACCCTGCCGATCCCAACCAGAAAAACAAACTCTTCACCAAGTACTTGAACCCGGAGATGTCTTCGTCTTCCCACAGGGCCTCATTCACTTCCAGCTCAACGTCGGCAAGACCAACGCTGTCGCATTTGCCAGCTTCGCAGCCAGAATCCGGGTACCATAACCATTGCCAACGCTGTGTTTGGGTCGGACCCTAAGATCAACCCGGATGTGTTGGCCAAGGCTTTCCAGGTTGAGAAGAAAATCATTGATTACCTGCAGGCCCAATTCTGGACCAACAACTAAACATTCTACCCATATATTTTGCTCCCTGCATGCATCATTATATGTTATGTCTTTTTAATACAATAAACCAGTCTTTACTTATTACATCTGCTTGACTTGAAAAACTGTGTTTCAAAATTATATGTATCGTGTGATGATGCAATTGTTTGTCCTATTGAAATGAATAAAATTCTTCGAGTTTGACTGTTTTTCATGATTTTACCTCCCATCCATTTATTAGTTTCTGGTTGTCGTTGCTGATGCTTTTATTAGAAGATTATACATTTAATTGTAAATGCATGACTGCCAAAATAAAAAATACCTCGTCTAATAGTTACTAACAAAAACTTAGTCCATCAAATCGATAAGGAACTTTAATTCAAACGATTTTACGTCTTTTTTATGATACTGAGGAGCACTTGATGCACTAGCCGCCAGGGCCGGTCCTGACAAATAATGGGCCCTGGGCGAAACAACAAAAATGAGCCATTTTTTCATTATGGAGATACAATTGAATATATCTAAAAAGATGTGCAATATATCATTTATAAAAGAATTATTTTTTTTACAAAATTTGGGCCCCCAAAAGTTTATAACAAAATTTTGGGACATTGAATATTTTATTTTTTAAAGGAATATTTATATTAATATAAGAGTATATAAAAAAAATTTGGGCCCCTTAAAATTATGGGCCCTGGACGGTCGCCCATGCTCGCCCGCCCTCAGGGACGGCCCTGCTAGCCGCTTGAGGCAGTCAAGTCGTGCTGCTGCATAGATCCCTCTGTTTCGTGAAATACATTTTTTGATCTTCAAAAATTAACATGTCACGCATATAGCCAATAGTAGAGGCGGATAAGGTCTAAGACACTATGGAAAAATAACAATAATTAGGTTAGCAGAGTCAATAGCTCTTACTATTAATCCAATAAAAACTTGACGAGACAAAGTCAATAGCTTCACCCCTAAAGCAAAAAATACTTGCAAAAGAGAAAAATAAGTTCTTAAGAGTAAAAACAACTTTTCTGAATGAGTTTAAATAGAGTTGTTGGGACATCCTCAAAACATAGAAATTAACTTTTGACTGACTTTTACAATTTTTGAAACCAAGTCAAATCTACAATTTTAACTTTTGACTAAGTGAAAATAATAAAATATCTAATAAATAAAGATCAAAGGAAAAGGATATGTTATGAGAAGAAAAGTAAACTTAATTCGGAGCAGCCGATCGAGCAGGTGATCTGTTCAATTATATTTATATGTTGAGTCCCACTCTATTAGGGACTAATTTACCGTCAGTAATGCTACGTTCTCTTACATTATTTTGTGAAGTCCATCCCAACTACTTTGTTCGATAGTTCAATATGTCTGTATTCTAATGCATTTAATGGGCTCAATAGAAAGTGAATGCACAACCGCCTCCATTGATAACATTTCCAAATTGGGTTCAAAACCATGCCATATGATATGATGCGTACAGGGATCGGACCTAGTTAGAGGGTGTTTGGCTAAGCTTATTTTAAAGAGCTTATAAGATGTTTCAAGAGCTTATAAGACATAATATTTGAAGAGCTTATAAGTTGTCAAAGTGTTTGGGTAATTAATTAGCTTATAAGCTAGAGAAAGAATCGTGAGTTAGAGAGAGAAAATTGACGAGAGGTGAAGTCGATAGTATATATATAGATTATAACAAATCATGGTAAAGTTATTTTGGTAAATTCACTGGTACTTGCAAGCTTATGAAAAAATAAGTTGAGGTTGAACTACTTATTTTTAAGGGAGCTTATAAGCTGTTGGAGCTTATTTTCACAGCTTATAAGTTGTTTATGAGCTTATTTTGCCAAACACTTTGTATGAGATTATAAACTCCTAAACAACTTATAAGCTGTTTTGAAGAGCTTATAAGCTTAGCCAAACACCCTCTTAGTAGTAGTTTGTAAATAAGTACATATTTGGTGTAGTTATTCAACTTATTCTTATAATCCGTTTCAGTTCAATTTGAAAAATTATAATTGAGTTGCATATGACATTTTTCTGCTGTGCTTTAAACAGCATGGGGTAGTTTGGTCAGTACAAACAGGACAACCAACATAACCCTTCACTTTGTTACCCGATAAATTACCATATGCAGGAAAATCATTGATTGTCCAAAGGAGGACAGCTCTGAGCATGAATTTTTCTTCGCGGTATGCATCAAATGTCTCAACACCAGCTTCCCACAATAGTTTCAAGTCATCAATCAAAGGTGCCAAGTAAATGTCGATATCATTTCCAGGTTGGCTTGGTCCAGAAATCAACAAAGTAAGCATCATATGTATTCTTTTCATACATAACCATGGAGGAAGGTTGTATGTTATAAGAATAACTGGCCAACAACTATACTTAGACGACATAACGCTATGTGGATTGATCCCATCTGTTGAAAGTGTCAATCTAAGATTTCTCGGTTCTTTGCCAAAATTCGGCCATTGTTGATCTACATGTTCCCAAGCTGGTGAATCTGCAGGATGATGAAGATGGCCATCACGAACTCTTTTATGAGCATGCCATGTCAAATTGTTAGACATATCTTTAGTGCGAAACATTCGTTGAAATCTGGGAATTGGGGGAAAGTACCATAGAACTTTTGCCGGGACACCTTCATTAATCTTTTCATTCCGAGTAACCTTCCACCTTGAATTTCCACATGTAGGGCAACTCACCAGATTCGCATACTCATTTCGATACAAAATGCAATCATTTGGGCAAGCATGAATCTTTTTATACTTCATCCCCAATGTAGATAAACTTTTTCTTGCCTCGTACAAAGACGGAGGTAATACATTATCTTCTGGAAGCATCTCTCTTATCATCACAAGTAGGTCGGTAAAAGAAGTATCACTCCAACCGTATTTTGCCTTTAAATTATACAACTTAACGATTCGAGATAACTTAGTGAATTTGGCACATCCAAGATATAATGGCATTTCAACTTCCTCGAGCGAGTTATGATAATGAGTTGGGTTCTCAACATGTGCATCATGAACCATATCTATTGGCTCATCGGCGAAAATCAAAATTTCCATTGCTCCTCAACTTTATCATTTTTTCAATATCACAGCCTTCCATGCAATATCCAACTACGGTATGTTAAATCTATTCCATTGTATGTTAGATGTGCTCGATGGTTTTGACATCCATATCATGTAGATTGCCACACTTTATACAAGGACAAGACATAGCATTGGGATCTTTCCCATTTCAATGGAAAATTCAAGAAAGAATCAACTCCATTTTCATATTCCTTTGATAATCTATTCTTGAACATCCACTCTTTATTCATTCTTGTTACAATCTATTAACATGGATGTAGGTTAGAACATGTTAGAAAATGGAAGCTACTTTATTCTCATCCCATGCGTAATTACTTTTATATAAAGTATAAACAAAGGTTGAATAACTAGGACGCCTATTCTTTCCTCTTGATAAACTCCATCTTGTCACATGCATATAGGAGAGACAAGGTTTGAAGCCTCATATTACATTTTATAAACATAAATAAGGATACAAACTCTCACATTGTGAGAGTTATAGAAATTATTAAAGACCTTGGAACATTCCAAGGTTACTATATAATTATCAAAGTAAATAATAAATTAAGCTATACTATTATCTATCTAGACTAATTCTCCAAAGTGAACGCAACTTATATATAAAAGAACTTGGTTAGTGTGCATGATGGGGCTTTCCTATCACTTTCCATATTCACTTGAAAAAAAATATAATCTGCTTAAGCCAATTCCCACACGTTGGCAATATTCTCCAGAATGATTTCTCCATATCATGATATGCTACCCTATACAAAAGTAGGCACTGTCAGATCCAGAATGAAGTCAAATGCTGAGAATATGGGATCAGACAAATAAGAGGTCAAGTTACATGAAAGCATAGTGCAGATACGCAAGAAATTATAGAAGTAAAGATCCGTTTCCGTTGGTAAATAATTTGGCATCATATCAGGAAAACCAAAGTTGGTATGTGCTTAGCTTTCTCAAACAATGAACAGGGTGTTGAGACTTTCTGCATTAATTACCACTGAATATAATATATATAAAAGAAGTCTTCGAAATGACAGATTTTTATCTTAAGACAACTGAAGTATTTTTGTTGACTTTTGGAAATTAATTTTTTTCTACAACATAACGATATCTGATGTTTTATATAAAAAATAAACAGGGAATGAAAAGCTGATATATTGAAATACTCTTAGCAAGCTTCTGTATGGAGACCTTGAACTTCATAACAACTAAGCACCAAAATAAATTGAACCCACAAAACTAAACGCTAAATAGTTCATACATGAAGAGATGGAAAGTGCTACGGATTCCACCAGTCATTATAGTTCGCTAGCACAAACCCCCAGTTTTACTAGATATAAGATTCACTGAATTCACCCTCAGTTTACTCTCTTAAATTGTCAAAATAATCGTTTTGAAATCGCTAGCATAAAGGATACAATGGGCTTGTTTAGTGTGCATGATGGGGCTTTCCTAAACTTGCAAACCACTGGATTTGGCTACTGTCATAACAAAAATTATTCACAATAATGGAGAATAAAGACGTATATATAATGATTCCATAGGAAAACTTTGGGGGTGAGCATCTGTTCTAGATCGGATACAAAGCTGAGAAGGAGAAAGATAAAAATACTAGAGATACATCACTGAAATTGGGGGTGAGCATCTGTCAGCCGGGAATCAACAATTATTTGCTACAACAAGGAGAATCAACAAAAATACGGCAGATCCTAATTTCGCAGCAGATGAACAAAAATACGGCAGATCAAAAATACGGCAGATCCTAATCTCGAAATTGACATATAACAGCTATTATTTTCAGCAAATAGTTATACGATGTAAAACAAAAAATCTCACAATATGGGTGTAGCGACTGCGTCCTGCCGATTGGGGCGACAGAGGTGGCGATTGGGCCTGGGTGTACGTATGGCGGCGGGAGGGGGGTGAGGTCGCGCTGTGGGCTGAGAGGAGGAGGTTTTCGTATGGGATGAGGTATATTTATTTCAGATCTAGTTCGGACCTCTCTGTAAAAACTGAGAGGAGGAGGTTTTCGTATGGGGTGAGGTCGCGCCGTGGGCTGAGAGGAGGAGGTTCTCGTACGGGGTGAGGTCGCGCCGTGGGCTGAGAGGGGTGAGGTCGCGCCGTGGCTGGAGGAGGAGGTTTTCGTATGGGGTGAGGTCGCGGCTGAGAGGAGGAGTTGCAAAAATTTCGTATGGGAAGTGTTGTAAAAATCTCAAAGTGTATCACAATTTGAGGCGATAGACCACGCGGTTAATGACCCGTGGTATTTAAACAACACGAGAGGAAGACAACGTGGGCTAAAGCCCGTTGTCTATGAAATTTTTGCGCTAATAGACCACGCGGAATGAACCCCGTGGTCTATAATATGAAAACCACACTAATAGACCACGCGGAATGAACCCCGTCGTCTATAACCGATTGAAAAAATGGTTATAGACCACGCGTTTCACCCTGCACGTGGTCTATCACAACATAGACAACTTTAATATTAATGTACGTGGTCTATTACATGTTGTCTATAAGCTAAATTCTTGTAGTGTATATAAACATATGTATTTTAAGTTTTATATTTTGAGTCTTTTGGCTTTTAGTCAATTTTCTTTATGGCTTCTTTTCAAGTTTTTATTTCTCGTTGTAGGTCCGAGAGACTTGATAATTGATGAACCAATGGATCATTTAATTTTTTTGGTCTTGGTTGGGTTTGGTTGAGTTTAATTATAAGAAACAATAATAGTTCGATTCAATTTTCATTTCTAACAGTTTGGTCTTCGATTTTTGTCGGTTGAAACCGAATTGATTATTAGCACACCCCCAGACCTAGTACGTATATACCATTGAGAAATAGGATGAGAGGTACATGTGGAAATTTAAAAACTGAGAACACATGGGAAATTTATAATGACAATCATCATTACATGATATATATAATTTGGAAATACAAAGGTTTCCAAGTGAATCAGTTTTAATATGTAAAGAACGTTTAATTTATTGTATTAAAAAGGCACAGCATATAATGTCTGTCTTAAGGAGTAAAATAGGCAAATTTAATGTTTAGTTGTTGGTCCAGAACTGGGCCTGGAGATAATCGATGATGTTCTTCTCAACCTGGAAAGCCCTGGCCAACACATCGGGGTTGATCTTAGGGTCCGACCCGAACACGGCGTTGGCAATGGTTATGACGCCCGGATTCTGCAGGCTGCCGAAGCCGGCAAATGCGACGGCGTTGGTCTTGCCGATGTTGAACTGGAAGTGGATGAGACCCTGCGGGAAGACGAAGACGTCGCCGGCGGTCAAGTACTTGGTAAAGAGCTTGTTCCTCTAGTTGGGATCGGCAGGGTTGGAGGTGACGAAGTTCATATCAAAACGCTTGAAGCATTTGTAAGCCACATGGTTTGCTTTTCCATACAACTGACATATTTGCTTGCTGGCATTTTGAAATCTGCCTCCACTTCTTCCTCTAGCACCGAAACCTCGCCCCCGATAGCCTCCTCTACCGCGTTGATATCCAGTGTTATGCTGATACACAACATTAGCTTGCGGTTGAAACTGATTTTGTGCAGAACTTAGGCCTGCAGATCCCAGCGTAGTTGCTTGATTTTGCAAATGAATCTCATGCGTTTGGAGAGCAAAATGCACTTCATGCAGTATTAGATCATCACATTTGGATGCTAACAACATGCTTATACTTTCAAACTCAGCACCTAGTCCTTGAAGAACATAAGTAATAAGCTCAGATTCAGAAATCTTTGACCAATATTGAACAATTGATCTGACACCTCCCTGAATTTCAGTATATACTCATCTATGGATAGATCTCGTTTCTTCATGACCTGCAATTGATGACGAAGTTGCATAGGTCGCGCCTTGGACTGTGATTGAAAAGTTGTTTTGAACGCATCCCATACTTGAGCTGCTGTGGTGCATTGCCCTATGTAGCTCAACATCGATGGATGTATAGATGCGAGAATCCAACTGAATAGAAACTGATCACGCTAATTTAGCCATGTTAGATATTCAGAATTTGCGACAGAGGTAGAAGATGTTGATTCCAGAAACTGAGGAGGTGGAACTTGTTGAAGAAGAATTTCTTCAAATCCAAAAGCTCGAGCAGTAGCTTGAACTTGCATCCTCCAGAAATTGTAGTTGGTGCGATCCAATTTTAGAGTAATTGGATGCATTTGTGGTAGATTGGTTGATGTGGTGGTGAGTTCCATGGATTTGCAGACATGATTTTCAGAGAAAGGAAACGAAGAACAGATCTACGAGCAGTTATAACACTAGCTCTGATACCATTGAATAACACGTATGAAGGAGGAAGAGTAAGACAACATGCAGTTATGAAAAGAAGATCAAACGTTTTATTGATTCATGCAGAGTATTTATAGAGTTTACAAAAGATATTAACTTACCTAACCAACTAACTGAAACATAACAGAAAGCTAACAAACTAACCAACTTACAACTGTTTACAAACTAAACAACTAACTACGAACTGATATTTCTAATATTGACAAATGTTATTACGTCAAACATTGGGTCGCGGAGTTTATTATTGCATCATCATCATCACATATGATTTTATAATTTGGAGGTACAAAGTTTTCCAAGTCAAGCAGTTGCTGTTTTATTGTATTTAAAAGACTCAACAAATAATGTCTATATCTTAGGAATAGGAAGTGAAATAAGTAGAAAATCTAGATGCTATTGCGCCAGAATTGGGCCTGGAGGTAGTCGATGATGTTCTTCTCAACCTGGAACGCCTTGGCCAACACATCCGGGTTGATCTTGGGGTACGACCCGAACACGGCATTGGCAATGGTTATGGTACCCGGATTCTGGCTGCCGAAGCTGGAAAATGCAATGGCATTGGTCTTGCCAACGTTGAACTGGAAGTGAATGAGACCCTGTGGGAAAACGAAGACATCACCAGGGTACAAGTACTTGGTGAAGAGCTTGTTCTTCTGGTCGGGATCGGCAGGGTTGGAGGTGAAGAAGCCGACGTAGAGAGTCCCTTCCATCAACAGGAAGGCTTCGGTGGCACGCGGGTGGGTATGGGGTGGGTTTATCCCATAAGGAGCGAAGTCGAGGCTAGCCATGGAAACACCCAGTGTGTTGAGCCCTTCAAGCTGGTTTACGTTCACCGGGGTGACGGCCGATCCCAGCTAATTTGATGTGTTTCCAGCCTTGTTTAGACCCCGGAAAAGGAAATCCTCGGCAACCACCATTTCCGGATTCTTGCAAAACTTCCCGTTCACAAAAACTGCATGCAAACGATTTCGTACGCATATTATATATGCTTATTTAAAAGCTTAATATTTGATATAATGTAGGTAGGTTTAATTTAATTGAGTTACCAGCAGATTTGGCATCAGGAACAGCAACGCAGAAATCTTGAAGTTGACTTGGATCTGCTGCATATGCAATCGAAGCCCATGACAAGATAACAACAGTGGCGCACAAACCAAACCCCATCTTCATTTTAACTGATGATTTATGCCGCTTACACTTCTTTCTTGTTCTTGTATTTTGTGTGAGAAACTTAACATGCGAAAGACTCCTTTTTATAGGAGTGAGACGCTAATAGCTATCTACAATATTATATCAACATTTCATCCTTTTTATATTTGAATTTTTTGGATTGGAAACTGTCAACATATGTTTGACTTTTCTATTTGATTTCTTCAATACCTAATACATCATAGCTTTTACCAAAAATAGCATGAACAAAATATAGAGTAGCGATCATGCATTTGACTAGGCTACGATCTACAACAATGTTTTCTAGATAACCTCCATTTCTTTTAATCAATTCAGTAAAATATACACCCTCCGTCCATCATGTTTCTTCTTTGATTTTGATAGTATGAGTTTAATAAATTGTAATGAGTATAAAATGAATGGAGATAATAAATGAATAGATTTATGTTTAGTGATTAAAAGATATATCATAGATGATAAATGAATATATTAATGGTTAGTAGAGTAGAAAGGTCGGCCATGAGTAGTTTTTTTGTAAATAAATGGATAGATTTATGATAAAAATTATGGAGTTGATGTTTCTAAAAATAAAAAGTGAATATTTTTTGTGGACGGATCAAAATATAATTAAATGACTTGTGTGCTTCAATTTTTTTTCTGTGTTTCCACCAAAGGTTAAATAAGTAAATTTATCTTTGAAGAATCAGTTTTTCCTTAATTTAAGGGAAAACACGGTTTTATACTTATTTATAGGGATTTGTTGTAACTTATCTTTTAATTCATTATCTGCAACATTATTTCAGTTTCAATACTTAATATATACTATATTATTTGTGATTCTGTAGTAATCCGAAAATCTTATAGTATTAATTTGAGCCCAATTAAGTATAATAAGGGGCTTAAAAGCTATTTAATTTATAAGAATTTATAAAGAGGCATATGATGTATATTTAATCGATAGAAATTCAATTATTTCTTAATTGAGAAATATGAATATTAATGTGTGTTAGAATGAAAAATGTTATTAAATAGAAATTGTGCCATGAAATGCATTAAATATTTTATATGGGAATTTTCTTACAAAATGAGATGAATTATGGTTCAAGCTATTAATTTGCTTGAATAAATTTATTTTACTAATATTTAGTAATAAAAGAATTATTTTATATGATTTTTGAAATTTTAGAAGCTTGATTATAATTAGTTGAACTTTTACATATGAAAGAATTTAAATTGTGCTATATGAATTTAATTTCAATCATGGATAAAAATTGTTTTAGATTTTATTAATTATTAGAAATATAGTTCTAATAATTAAAATATACTAAGGTATAACCTTAGTAAAATTTGAAGTGAAATTATAAATTTATGGAAATTTGTGTCTAATGTAAATGTAATTAAGATAAAATGTACATGAAATGTAAATACACATTCTAGAATTTTTAAAACAACATAAGATCATCTTCCACACTATTTTTTTTTATCACATTTTCGGCACACACACACACAAGCACACACTAAATTTTAATTTTCAATTTTAATCCATATTTGAGTGGGAAATTGATGGAAAATCACTTCAAGTAAGGTAATTCCTTTATTTAAGCAAAGTTTTCATGATTTAAATTGAAGAATATGATGTTTTAAATACTTAAAATTTTCGAAAATTATGGGATAAAATTTAAGGTTGATTTGTTTAATTTTGTTGTGTTTATTGATTTAATTATGCTTATGAAGTATTAATAACATGTTCTATGGATTTAATTCATTCATTTCCTAAAGTTGATGAATTAAAGTGTTGTTCTTGAACCTAAATTTTGGTATGTGAAGAATATGTTGTGCTTTAGTTAAATTAAGTTCAAATATATGTTTAGGAATAGAAATAAGCATCATATAATCAAGGAAATGAAAAATTAAATCATGTATGTTTAATCTTGAAATTTTCGAAAATAATGAGTTGTAGGAACTTAAGGATTTTGATTTTATTTGAACCATTTGATATGATATTTGGGATCTAGAGTATAAATAATGTATAGTATGAATTTATAGGAATTTAATATATACATATATATAAAAACCGAAAATTTAAAGAAAAAGGGCAAGGAAGAAACTTGATGTTCTTGATTTTATTTGATTAATTTGATATCATTTTTGAGATGTATAGTATGAATAATGCATAATATGAATTTATAAGAATTTAATGCATATATATATGAATAAAACCCTAAATTTCGAAAATGAAGGGGAATGATTGAACTTTGATTTCTTGATTTTATTTGATGTATTTGATATGATATTTGAAATCTATGATAAAAATAATGCTTAAGTTGAATTTATGAGAATTTTTGAATATATGTATTAAAAGTTGAAAAATTAAAGTTTAGTGTAAAGTTATGATTTTATGTGATAAACTTGATCCAGATTTGAATGGATCATGGATTAATGATAATTGATGCTAAATGAGTATAATTATGATATATTTGATATTAAATGGATTTTAGATGGTAAAACTATTGAAATTTTCTATATATGTAGTTGAAGGGCATTAGGCGATCAAAGTGTAAATAAATGAGTTTAATCTTGTTTTAAGTTCCTAAATGCATATTTAAGTATATGGTGATGATATTGGGGAGTTTGGGATGAAAATGGATGAGTGTGGATTAATTGGGCTATTCATATTATAAACGTTACTCTGCCGAAATTTCGGTAGAAATTGTTTATTAATAAGATGTTTGAAATTCTAATTGGTAAACTATTGATAAATAGTTAGATGAATAAGGAAGGTTACTAAATTCAATAATAATTTTATGTTACAAGGATCGAGTGGGGCAAGAAAGGACGTGAAGGAAGAAACGTTTGAAAAGGTCGAGTAAAGGGTAATAGCTATCCAGGTGGGCAATTCTTAACTATCTTTTAATGAGCGCTCAATGAACTATTTATTTTCAAATGAAAGTGCATGTTTTATAAATGAGTTGACTTGCCTATTTTAGCATATGCATTATGCCTATCTACGATATCATAGACGACGTCGGGCTTGTGCTGGATGAGCTCCCAGTACGAGTCGTGTGTACACAAGGATGATCGGGGAGCCTTCGGGACCGATCACGGTATTGAGAGGGAGGCCTACCTCTCGGTACCAAGAAAGAAGCGTGATATGGTATCCGTGAGCGGGGCCTATGGGACCGACACGGAAAGATTGCCGGCATAGCATGAGATAGAATGATAAGAAGCATGCATCATGAAACGTTTTATATGTGAAAAGCTAACACAGGTTATTTCACTAAAACCCCTGTGTTAGAAATATAAGTGGCAAGTCAATTATATTTTATGGCAGCGCCCACTGAGTACTTTTCGGTGCTCATGCCCTGCATATGTTTCCTTATATGCAGGTTAAGCGAGGAGATGGCGACAGAAAGGACACTGAGCTAGGGTTTTTGTTCATGTATATCAATGTTTTGTCATGCCCCGGGAATTGTGTCTCCATACACAGTTCTCAGCCACCCTATCTGTTGTGCATACTCTGAATTATTAATGTTCATGATACTGACATGATACCATCAAACTTGAATGTCCTTAAATTTGGTATATTTTGATATGTATAAATATGTTGGTTGTTGATGATGATCTTGTTGGAGGCTGGGGAATTGATTCTGTTGATTGTTGATGTTCATTGGTATTTTGGGCTATCCTATTTCCAAACAAAACCCTGGCAAAATTGTTATAAAACCTTAACATTTGAATTATCCCTATTGAAGAATTATGATTTAAATTACCCCATAGTCACAGCTTGTCTGTTTAATTGGCTAGTTAATTAGGTAATTAATAGTGATTACTTGATTAACTAGTTAATTAAGTAGGCGGGTCGTGACAGAGTGGTATCAGAGCAGTGTTTGGCTCTGTGCCTGTTGGTTTATTTAGCCCAGCCTCTATTTGAAAAGCCTTGAGTCTTAAAAGTTGAAGTATATAGTAATGCTCAGTGATCCAAGTCCGCCTCTCCAGCTTAGCCAGGTATGAAAATTTTGATATTTTGAAAGATTGAATGAAAGTGATTAAAGAATTGTTAAGATGGAATGTTACGGGAATGGCTAAGTGTATATATATGCTTCTGCTCTTTTTCTGAGTTATAAATTTTATAGAAGGTTGGCGAGAACTTGAATAACTCCAGAGAAGTTCACTTCTGTTAGACCTTTAGAAATAGAAGATTGAATGAAGTATAAACTCAAGATGGGACTTGTCAAGATATAGACCTATGTTGAATGTGTTCCATGGAAAAAGGAAGGTAGTTAGAAGGTATGGTGTAGTGGATTTTGATGGGGTACTCCGGTTAGTGTAGCCTTGCCTCTCGACCTCTCGGTGGTGTGGATGGGCCTTGGAGGTTACTAGACCTTGTTCATTTGGATTTGGAGGATTTCCTAAGTCTAGTGCGGAACAGTTTTATATATCGATATTCCTCCATTAATTAATTTATTCCTTCAATTCAATTTCTATTGACATTCATGAGAAATTAATTGATATTCTATTTCCTGAGAATCCTTTGATCCCTAAATAAACTTGAAAGTGTTAAACTAGAGTTGAAAATGCAGATACAGATCCAGTTGTTGGTCCTAATTACTTTCGAGATTATTTGTTGATTGAATAGAATCTTGATTGACTTCTTTGGATATGGATCTGTATGATCATTCTTTGTATAAGAACCCCTTCCATTTGAAATTTCTTTTCTACTTCAGAAATGGTAATAACTTTCCTACCTGTTCCCGATACTTTAGAAATAGAAAATTTGTACTCAATGGGCACCTCTACCTTTCAGCCTTTATCTACCCGGGAATTTACTTTGTCAGGGATGGCAGGCAGCACTTCTGGAGAGTTAGCACACCTCATCTTAGGTATTTCAGTAGTTTCAGAAGAGTTAATAGAAATATTAGACGTACGATATCAAAGTGGTGTGTAGGTATTAAAGCAGGAAGGTCGGCCCCAGATATTCCTTGAAAATAATTTTATTTTGCCTTGTATCCTTTAGAAGGGGTGTGAATTTTAATGAACTGTTATCCATTCTTACTTTAATTACTTTTATGCTTAACCATTTGATTGTAACCCTATTTGTGAAGATGTTGTTTCCTCCTGTATTGCTATCCTATTAAACATTGTGAAAATTTCCTATTTTATTTAAATTATAGAATGCCTCCAAGAAGAAGAAGAATTGAATCAATTTCAATGGAAGCTCAACAAAGTGCTACAACCCCATCAATTGAACATGCCCCTTCACCCCCTGGACCTGCAAGAAAAATTTCTGAATTATTCCTCAAACAGAATCCACCAACTTTCACTGGGGCTGGCGATCCTGCTGAAGCAGAAGAGTGGGTCAGATCTGTAGAAAAGATTTTCAGATTTTTAGAATGTTCGGATCAAGAGTGTCTTCTGTGTGTAGGATTTCTTCTCGAGGACCACCGATTATTGGTGGGAATCTCGCGAAAAACATTTATGCAGCCAGCTTAGAAAGCTTAACATGGGAAAGATTTAAAGAAGAGCTGTATGTGAAGTTTATTCCTCGCAGCTACCGGAAGCAGAAGGAGATTGAATTTATGAATTTGAAGCAGGGTTCTAAGACGGTAGCAGAATATGACAGGGAATTTTGTGCCTTAGCACGGTATGCACCGTACAAAGTGGAGTCAGATGAGAAAATGGCCGAGCTGTTTCGTTCAGGACTCCGACAAGAAATTAGGGTCGTGTTAGCTGCACAACCTTCCTTGACGTATGCTGAAACGCTAAATCGAGCGCTGGATATGGAAATGGAGCTGCAAGCTGAAAAGTCTGAGCCACCTGTCTCAACTCAGACTCAACTTTCCTCGAAATGGACCAGTGAGCGAGATTCAAAGGAAAAAGAAGGTGGGAAGATAAGAGTTTTGCAGCAAAGAAGCCTTTCCAGAGGCCTGGTCAATCGTCGAAAGGGTCATTTCGACCACCATCCCAAGGATTTCCTCAACCTCCTCGCGGCCAACTTAGAGTACCGTTATGTTCTCAATGTGGGAAAGCTCATTCAGGGATATGCCGTTTGGGAAGCAATACTTGTTACACTTGCGGACAATTCGGCCACTACTCTTTTAATTGTCCAAATCGTACCAAAATGCCAGGAAATAGTGGACGAAAGACTTCTTTAAAACCCACCCAAACTTTGAAAGCAATTGCTGGATCTTCTTTCCAAACCCAATTGCAGTACCCGCAACCTTCCGTATCATCAGTTCAAGATAACACCCCAACTCAGATTCAACCTCAACCTTTTCAAGTGCAAACTCCTCGAGCTTATGCTATCCATCAGAAGCAGCTTGAAGAAAGCTCCAGAAATTTAACAGGTATGGGACGTCTGGATGGCGTACCTATCCTTATTTTCTTTAATACTGGAGCCTCGCATTCATTTATTTCATCTGCATGTGTAACTGCTTTTGGGCTTCCCATAAAACAAGCTGAATCGAATTTTAATGTGTTTACCCCTTTAGGCGGGTCAGCTTTAGTTAATCAAGTATGACCTAACGTAGAATTTGAGTTAGGATCCTTAAAGTTAAAAGTTGAATCGTTATGTTTATTGCCAATGAGGGATGTAGACTTAATTCTAGAGATGAATTGGTAGACTAAATTTTTGCTAAAATTCATTGTGAAAAAAAAAAGAGATAGCTTTTCAACCACCTGGAAGAGAATCCACTTGTTTTATGGAATAAATGAAAAGAAGAGATGGATTCCCATAGTATCCGCTTTGCAAATGGAGAAGATAATAAGATGCGAAGAAAATCATGTTTATCTAGTATACCTGAATAAAAAGGATAAGATAGACAAGAAAATAGAAGAGGTACCTGTGGTAAGAGAATATCCAGACGTTTTTCCGGAGAAATTGCCAGGCTTACCGCCGGATAGGCAGTTAGATTTTGTGATAGATCTCGAACCTGGATTAGCACCTATATTGAAAGCTCCTTATCGAATGGCACCAAAGGAACTTCAGGAGTTGAAAGTTCAATTACAAGAATTTTTAGACATGGGTTTTATTCGACCCAGTGCATCGCCATGGAGAGCACCAGTCCTTTTTGACAAGAAGAAAGATGGTACCTTAAGGATGTGCATTGATTACAGGGAGTTGAATAAATTAACATTAAAGAATAAGTATCCTCTCCCTCGAATAGATGACCTGTTTCATCAACTTAGAGAAGCTCGTATGTTCTCAAAGATTGACTTGAGATCCGGATATCACCAATTGAAAGTTAAATCAAAAGATATGCCTAAGACAGCTTTTCGGACGAGATATGGCCACTACGAATCTGTGGTGATGCCAGTTGGGTTGATAAATGCTCCAGCTGTATTTATGGATTTGATGAATCGAATATTCCATGAATACTTTGATAAGTTCGTTCTAGTAATTATTGATGATATTCTAATCTATTCGAAAAGCGAACTGGAATATGAAATGCATTTAAGAATGGTGCTAGAAAAGTTGAGAGCGAAAAAGTTATACGCCAAGTTCAGTAAATGTGAATTCTGGCTCCAAGAAGTGAATTTTCTTGGCCACATCGTTTCGGTGGAAGGAATTAAAGTTGATCCGGCAAAAGTGCAAGCAGTGCTAGAATGGAAGACCCCATCGACCCAGAACGAGATTCGCAGTTACTTAGGCCTAGCAGGATATTACAGAAGATTCATTGAAGGATTTTCGAAAATTGCTAGACCTATGACCCAACTGTTGCGGAAGGGAGTGAAGTTTCAGTGGACTCAAGAATGTGAAAATGGCTTCCAGGAACTCAAGGACAAGTCGACTTACACACGGATTGATAATACGGATCCTGATAAAGAGTACACTCTTTATACAGATGCGTCGAAGAAAGGAATCGGAGGTGTCTTAATGCAAAATGGAAAAGTAATCGCGTACGTCTTTCGCCAGTTAAGACCTCATGAGCTTAATTATCCTACGCATGACTTGGAGTTAGCCGCCGTCGTGCACGCATTAAAGATTTGGAGATATTATCTGTATGGATCAAAATGTGAGATCTATACGGATCACAAAAGTCTGAAGTATTTCTTCAAACAAAAGGATCTGAATATGCAACAACGAAAATGGCTAGAATTGGTTAAAGATTATGATTGCGAAATTAAGTACCATCCCGGAAAAGCAAATGTTGTCGCCGATGCGTTAAGCCGAAAAAGTCAGGAAAGATTAGGACATCTCCTAACTGAAAATGATGAATTGATTCGTGATTTCGAAAAGATGAGGTTGGAGATAATATTACCTCCACGGACTATTCGAGGTATCATCGCAACGTTAGTTGTTGTACCGGACTTGAGGGCTCGAATAGTTGAAGCGCAGCGATGTGATGATCAACTCGAGAAGTTACGAATGAAAATCCGAACAGGAGAACTATCGGGCTACAGAGAAGCTGAAGATAATGCGATTATGTTAGGAAATCGTATTTACGTGCCCAATGATAGGAAGCTAAAAGATGAGATTATGAGCGAAGCTCATAATGCTCCGTATTCTGCTCATCCCGGGAACACCAAGATGTACAGAGATTTGAAGCAACATTTCGTCTAGACATGAATGAAAAGAGAAATAGCATCTTTTATTGAACGATGTTTGGCATGCCAACAAGTCAAAGCACTCCATCAAAGACTGCATGGAAAATTACACCCTCTGAAAATTCCAGAATGGAAATGGAACTATGTAGCAATGGACTTTGTGACGGGATTACCCAAGTCAAAACGTGGAAAAACTGCGATTTGGGTAATAGTTGATCGATTAACGAAGAGTGCTCATTTTATTCTGATCCCTGTTACTTATGGAGCAGATAAATTGGCACATATTTATATACAAGAAATAGTGCGTTTATATGGAGTGCCGATTTCGATTACTTCGGACCGCGACACCAAGTTCATCTCACGGTTTTGGGTGAGTTTTAAAAAAAAAAAAAAAAAAAAAATTAGGTACTAAATTGAATTTTAGTACAACATTTCATCCACAAACTGATGGCCAAACAAAAAGAACTATCCAAACGTTAGAAGATATGCTTAAAACAGTGGTGTTAGATAGAGGTGATCAATGGGAACAAGCCCTACCGTTGGTTGAATTCGCATATAACAACAGTTATCAGGTTACGATTCAAATGGCGCCATACGAAGCTTTATATGGCAAAAAGTGCAGATCACCCCTCTATTGGGATGAAGTCGGAGAAAGAAAAGTTCTAGGTCCAGAGGCAATAGAATAAATGATTCAGATTGTGAAGTAAATCAGGAAAAGGATGCAAGAAGCTCAAGATAGACAGAAATCTTATACTGATAACCGTCGATCTGAATTGAAATTTGAAGTAAGAGATAAAGTTTTCTTAATAGTCTCGTCAACCAAAGGAGTTCATAACTTCGGAATTAAAGGAAAAATTTAAGTCAAGATTTATTAGACCTTATGAGATTTTAGAAAAGTGGGACCAGTTGCTTACCGACTAGCTTTGCGCCTAGCTTCGGTGATATTCATGACGTATTCCATGTGTCCCAGCTTAGGAAATATATCCATAATCCTAAGCATATAATACATCAAGAGGAAATTATTCTTGAGCCAGACTTGAGCTATGAAGAAAGACCAGAATGCATTTTAGACAGAAAGGAGCAGAAGCTAAGGAATAAGTCCATTCCCTTAACAAAAGTTTAATGGAGTAACCATGGTCTAGAAGAAACAACATGAGAATTAGAAAATCAGATGAAAGAGAAGTACCCCGAATTATTTAACAAGATACTAAATTTCGGGGACGAAATTTTTAAGGGAGGAATGTAGTAATCCGAAAATCTTATAGTATTAATTTGAGCCCAATTAAGTATAATAAGGGGCTTAAAAGCTATTTAATTTATAAGAATTTATAAAGAGGCATATGATGTATATTTAATCGATAGAAATTCAATTATTTCTTAATTGAGAAATATGAATATTAATGTGTGTTAGAATGAAAAATGTTATTAAATAGAAATTGTGCCATGAAATGCATTAAATATTTTATATGGGAATTTTCTTACAAAATGAGATGAATTATGGTTCAAGCTATTAATTTGCTTGAATAAATTTATTTTACTAATATTTAGTAATAAAAGAATTATTTTATATGATTTTTGAAATTTTAGAAGCTTGATTATAATTAGTTGAACTTTTACATATGAAAGAATTTAAATTGTGCTATATGAATTTAATTTCAATCATGGATAAAAATTGTTTTATATTTTATTAATTATTAGAAATATAGTTCTAATAATTAAAATATACTAAGGTATAACCTTAGTAAAATTTGAAGTGAAATTATAAATTTATGGAAATTTGTGTCTAATGTAAATGTAATTAAGATAAAATATACATGAAATGTAAATACACATTCTAAATTTTAAAACAACATAAGATCATCTTCCACACTATTTTTTTTATCACATTTTCGGCACACACACACACAAGCACACACTAAATTTTAATTTTCAATTTTAATCCATATTTGAGTGGGAAATTGATGGAAAATCACTTCAAGTAAGGTAATTCCTTTATTTAAGCAAAGTTTTCATGATTTAAATTGAAGAATATGATGTTTTAAATACTTAAAATTTTCGAAAATTATGGGATAAAATTTAAGGTTGATTTGTTTAATTTTTGTTGTGTTTATTGATTTAATTATGCTTATGAAGTATTAATAACATGTTCTATGGATTTAATTCATTCATTTCCTAAAGTTGATGAATTAAAGTGTTGTTCTTGAACCCTAAATTTTGGTATGTGAAGAATATGTTGTGCTTTAGTTAAATTAAGTTCAAATATATGTTTAGGAATAGAAATAAGCATCATATAATCAAGGAAATGAAAAATTAAATCATGTATGTTTAATCTTGAAATTTTCGAAAATAATGAGTTGTAGGAACTTAAGGATTTTGATTTTATTTGAACCATTTGATATGATATTTGGGATCTAGAGTATAAATAATGTATAGTATGAATTTATAGGAATTTAATATATACATATATATAAAAACCGAAAATTTAAAGAAAAAGGGCAAGGAAGAAACTTGATGTTCTTGATTTTATTTGATTAATTTGATATCATTTTTGAGATGTATAGTATGAATAATGCATAATATGAATTTATAAGAATTTAATGCATATATATATGAATAAAACCCTAAATTTCGAAAATGAAGGGGAATGATTGAACTTTGATTTCTTGATTTTATTTGATGTATTTGATATGATATTTGAAATCTATGATAAAAATAATGCTTAAGTTGAATTTATGAGAATTTTTGAATATATGTATTAAAAGTTGAAAAATTAAAGTTTAGTGTAAAGTTATGATTTTATGTGATAAACTTGATCCAGATTTGAATGGATCATGGATTAATGATAATTGATGCTAAATGAGTATAATTATGATATATTTGATATTAAATGGATTTTAGATGGTAAAACTATTGAAATTTTCTATATATGTAGTTGAAGGGCATTAGGCGATCAAAGTGTAAATAAATGAGTTTAATCTTGTTTTAAGTTCCTAAATGCATATTTAAGTATATGGTGATGATATTGGGGAGTTTGGGATGAAAATGGATGAGTTTGGATTAATTGGGCTATTCATATTATAAACGTTACTCTGCTAGAAATTTCGGTGAAATTGTTTATTAATAAGATGTTTGAAATTCTAATTGGTAAACTATTGATAAATAGTTAGATGAATAAGGAAGGTTACTAAATTCAATAATAATTTTATGTTACAAGGATCGAGTGGGGCAAGAAAGGACGTGAAGGAAGAAACGTTTGAAAAGGTCGAGTAAAGGGTAATAGCTATCCAGGTGGGCAATTCTTAACTATCTTTTAATGAGCGCTCAATGAACTATTTATTTTCAAATGAAAGTGCATGTTTTATAAATGAGTTGACTTGCCTATTTTAGCATATGCATTATGCCTATCTACGATATCATAGACGACGTCGGGCTTGTGCTGGATGAGCTCCCAGTACGAGTCGTGTGTACACAAGGATGATCGGGGAGCCTTCGGGACCGATCACGGTATTGAGAGGGAGGCCTACCTCTCGGTACCAAGAAAGAAGCGTAGATATGGTATCCGTGAGCGGGGAGCCTACGGGACCGACACGGAAAGATTGCCGGCATAGCATGAGATAGAATGATAAGAAGCATGCATCATGAAACGTTTTATATGTGAAAAGCTAACACAGGTTATTTCACTAAAACCCCTGTGTTAGAAATATAAGTGGCAAGTCAATTATATTTTATGGCAGCGCCCACTGAGTACTTTTCGGTGCTCATGCCCTGCATATGTTTCCTTATATGCAGGTTAAGCGAGGAGATGGCGACAGAAAGGACATCGAGCTAGGGTTTTGTTCATGTATATCAATGTTTTGTCATGCCCGGAATTGTGTCTCCATACAGGTTCTCGGCCACCCTATCTGTTGTGCATACTCTGAATTATTAATGTTCATGATACTGTCATGATACCATCAAACTTGAATGTCCTTAAATTTGGTATATTTTGATATGTATAAATATGTTGGTTGTTGATGATGATCTTGTTGGAGGCTGGGGAATTGATTCTGTTGATTGTTGATGTTCATTGGTATTTTGGGCTATCCTATTTCCAAACAAAACCCTGGCAAAATTGTTATAAAACCTTAACATTTGAATTATCCCTATTGAAGAATTATGATTTAAATTACCCCATAGTCACAGCTTGTCTGTTTAATTGGCTAGTTAATTAGGTAATTAATAGTGATTACTTGATTAACTAGTTAATTAAGTAGGCGGGTCGTGACAGATTCATGCGAGCAAATCCATGAAAAACTTAGGTAAAATAATATATATATTGATTCATACGTGTAGTTCTATATAGCATTGGTATAACACTTTCATAACATTTTTTAATTATTCGTTACATATACTACTAAAATTTCAAACATTATTATCCTGATGAGGTTAAACCTTATGTGCAACGAATAAGTAAAAAAATGCTACAAAAATATTTCATGAATTTTTAAAATTTTAGTGGTATTTGCAACGTATAAGTAAAAAAATACTATAAAAGTGTTATATCGAAGCTATATAGAACCACACGTATGTATATATATTATTTTACCTATGTTTTTCATGAATTTGCTAGCTTGAATCCAAATAATTTTGTATATATTAAGTATTAAAACTGAAATAATGTTGCAGATGATGATTTAAAGGATAAGTTACAACAAATCCCTAGGGACAAGTATAAAATCGTGTTTTTCCTTAAATTAAGGGAAAAAAACTGATTCTTAAAAGATAAAGTTACTTATTTAACATTTGACATAAATACAGAAAAAATTGTAGCATATATAGTTATAATTTGTATCACAACGAAAATTTGTCCATTGATTTACTAAAATCAATGGTTTAGATTCATTCTTATTTCTTATAAAAAAAACATTCCTACTTAATCCATCCTATATATGTGGATGATGGATCATGTGAGAAGGCAAATATTGCTGAGAAATAAAAATATTACTCTGACTGTATAAAATTATTACACTAAACGTATAAATTAGCTGGACGAAATTTAATTTTTTTGGATTCAGTAATTTTCCCAGCGGATTCATCAACTTTCACAATTAAATTCTTCATTTTTGGTTCTTACCTTCTCATGATAAAAATAATTCTCTGTTAATCCTCCCGCACACACACACACACACACACACATATATATATATATATATATATATATATATATATATATATATAGTGATGCTATTTTTAGCCATAATGTAACCACCATAATCGGTTTTATTGAATGAAAAATTATTTATTTAATAAATGATCTATTAAAAATTGGTTTTACATTAAAACTATCTTATGGAATTATATTTTACCCCATCGAATGAAAATATAATTTGAATTTAAAATTAATAAATTTAATACTTTTCGAATAGGTAGGAAAATGATATTTATGTAAAATAATTAATATGTTAGTTTAATATTATTATTATTTTAATTAATTATATTGATAATTACTAAAGTATCATTGTGTGGCGGTCATAATATGGTCAATATAGCTATATATATATATATATATATATATATATATATATATATGAGATGGATCGGTAGGAATGGATAATTTGGTAGGAAATAGGAATGAATCAGGCTTTGATTCGTTGAATCAATGGTATATATATATATATATATATATATATATATATATATATATATATATATATATGGTAAAAGATATCACCCTTTAGTATCATTCTTTTTTTAAAATATGACAGAAATTATCTATTTTTGAGAGAGAGAGATGTAAATTCATTCAATAACTGTACGTGCTTTGTCCATAATGTTCATCTAGTTTCAAGTATAAAAAGAGGAAGAAAAGATTGTAATGTTAAGGGCCTACATGTGTCCACGTAATGGTTAGCTAGTTTCACACTGAAAAAGGGATGAAGAGATTGTAATGTCACGAGCCCACGGTGCGACAATAAGGCTCTTTCAGCAACTTGTTATCGATTTTCTATAATTGATAACTCAGAAGAGTTCCTTTAATTTTATATATATACTGTTTAAATATTTTGTGTTGATTTTATGTGGGATATCATAGAGACACTTTTGGATGAAGAGCAAGAGAAAATTGCTCTTAGCGAAAAGAGATTAGAAATAATTTAAAACGAACTAATTTTGTGATCAACCCAACCCCATGCCATCCCACCTCCCACCTCGCCGTCCTTGCACTGATGGCCGTCGTTGCACAAAACAGTGGCAACTCTTCATCCTCCAGGCACAATAGGTGGAAGAGTTTATTATTGCATCATCATTGTTGATTATATAAACTCAATTAATTAATATTCTAGAAATATGGTGATGTGGCACCAAACTATGGTAGTAATAGTTTGTGGATGAAAATCAAGCTTCATGGCTAAGAAAAGCCTACAATGCCTCTACGTCAACAATACATATTGGCGGTGGAAACTATGGTAAAAAAAAAGGGTACTACTTTATGACTAAGACATAGATAATGGCGGTAGGTATAGTCTATAAATAGGATGCTTTAGTTGTTATATATTTCACGTATAAGAGATTAGAAAGAAAAATAGAGATTGTGAGAATAGAGAGAAAGAGAGAGCCGAAATTCTTTGTTTGTGAGGAAGAATTTTTTTTTCTTGTGCCGAAGCACATGTTTTGTAATTGAGAGTCTTGTTTGATATAAAAAACTTTCATTTATCCTCCATTTTCTTTTGTAAGTTTACATACTTGTGTCGAAACACCCAACATATTCTGGTATCAGAGCCATTTGATCCTACATGGCGTTAACGTTTCAACCACAAATTCCCAAATTAGAGAAACATAATTATGGGAATTGGAGTATTCAAATGAGAGTCTTGTTGCAATCACAAGACCTATGGGATATTGTCCAAGATGGATATACTGAACCTGAGTCCAAAGAAGCTGAAGATGCATTGACCAACAACCAGAAGAATAACCTCAAAGATGCAAGGAAACGAGATAAAAAGGCTTTGTTCAATATCTATCAAGGTATTGATGAAATCACGTTCAAGAAAGTAAGTGCAGCCACCACGTCAAACACAAGCTTGGGAGATTTTAAAGAATTCTTACACTGGTGTTGATAAGGCAATACGAGTTCGACTTCAAATCCTACGTGGCGAGTTTGAAAGTCTGACCATGTCTGGAATAGAAAATATTTCAGATTATTTCACGAGAACTTTGGTTATTGTGAACCAAATGAAAAGACACGCGGAGGAGATTGAAGATGTTCATGTAATTGAGAAAATTCTTCATTCCTTGTCGTCTAAATTTGAGCGCGTCGTTGCCGCTATCAAAGAATCCAAAGTTCTTAATACCATGTCCATCGATCAGTTGCAGAGTAGCTTGGAGATTCACAAGCAATGCATGAAGAAAAAGACCACTGTTTCGCTCGAACATGCACTAAAAGCGAAGATGTCATTTAAAGAAGATAAGAAATTTCTTCCTCACAAACAAAGAGCTTCGACTCTCTTTCTCTCTATTCTCTCAATCTCTCTTTTTCTTTCTAATCTCTTATACATGAAAGATATAACAACTAAAGCATCATATTTTATAGACTATACCTACCGTCATTATCTATTTCTTAGTCATAAAGTAGTACCCTTTTTTTTTACCATAGTTTCCACCGCCAATATGTATTGTTGACGTAGAGGCATTGTAGGATTTTCTTAGCCATGAAGCTTGATTTTCATCCACAAACTATTACTACCATATTTTGGTGCCACATCACCGTATTTCTAGAATATTAATTAATTGAGTTTATATAATCAACATCCTCCCTTAAACTCAATTCTTCAACGACTTCATTCCGAGTTTGAACTTCAGTCTTCTAAATACGTCGTGCTTTAATGGCTTTGTGAAAATATCTGCAACTTGATTTTGTGACTTACAGTAGACCAACTCCACATCATTTTTGTTCACGTGCTCCATGAAAGAAGCAAACATATTGATACTCGCTATCATTTTTGTTCACGTGCTCCATGAAAGAAGCAAAGGTTCCTTTGACCACCATCATCACAGTCCACAAATTGCATGTGCCAAGGTGCTACGACTGCTTCAAAGTTATCATCTTTAAGCATATATACTATATAAGCACTTACAAATTGTTTGATTAATTTCTTGTTTCTTTTCAAGAAGATGTTATTCCCTGTCTCTCACAAAATCAGGAACTGTGTATTTATGCACTTAGAAATGTATTCCCTGTGTATGATCTTAGCATCTTTCGATTGGAATCAGCGATCAGTTCTATCTTCACGTCGCAGATTTTATAATTAATTTATTAATTACCTTCGGAAATGGGACTAAAATGCATCTTAATTAATTGCATATTTACAGAATTTATTGTCCCGCTTTTAACAATCTTTACATAGTCCGACTTTTGTAATGATTATGTCTAAATTATATTTGCAAATTTTTTCGTAAATCTCTCTCCAATTTCAAAATTTGTAAAACAACCAATCCCATATTATGTTGGCATGTTTGTATTTTTGTAGTGTCTGATTGTATTAGAATCAATTCAGATTTCGATTTACGAATTGACATGTAATAGGATCTCACAAGAGATTTCTCCAATTTAATTAGTCTCCCTAATATCACATACCTTTTGCATAAGTATTATGATGTCATAAATGAAAAGTACTCATCATGAGTTCGAGACTCGAAAACTCACGAGAATAGTGAAATTATAGGTATATAAAAATAAAATAAATTAGAGTCTCGATGAGCAAAAATCGATAGAAGTGTCATTTACCTCTCGAAGCTATAATTAGGGATATACATACAAGTTAATAACTAATAATATAAGGGATATTGGCATATAAATACATGAACTTTGATGTGATTTTGGTTTCACGACTTTAAAGGAATATAAATCTGAACTTATTAACGTAGTAATTTTACCATGATTTTTTCTGGACAAATTAAAACTGATGTGGCAATAATGTGGCATTGATGTGGCAAAAAAATAATTAATAAAATACAAAAATAAACAAATAAATAAACAATAAAATAAGTACAAACAATTCACACCTAGATTGGACTCCATCGGCTTGAACTCCATCGGCTCCTCCCACGCCTCCGCGTCCCAATTCATGTCCGCCACCATGAAATTCAGTTACGCATCCTTCGAGATTCTGTACGCGTCTAACTCCTCCTCCTTCACCTGTTGTGATAGCGTAAAGTGCGCCGGCGGATTTCAGGCAGGGCATTTTCTGCAGATCCTCCTCCTCCACCACCTCGCCGTATACCACGCCGATTACCTCCTGGTACACTTTCTCCTGAATTGTTCGGGGTGCTTTACTAGGTTCGCCATGATCCAGTGCACAGTCGTCCACGTGGTCTCGGTGCCAACGGTCAGGAACTTGCTGCATAAACTCGTGATTTCCTCCTCGTGAAGCTCCTCTGGTAGAACCAGATCCGCCACATCAGTTTATTTTATTGTTTATTTATTTGTTTGTTTTTGTATTTTATTCATTATTTTTTTGCCACATCAGTTTTAATTTGTCCAAAAAAAATCATGGTAAAATTACTACAGTTAATAAGTTCGTATTTATATACTCTTTTAAAGTCGTGCAAAAACCAAAATCACATCAAAGTCGCAGATTTATATGCCAATATCTCATAATATAATTAGTACCACTGGCGGTAATAGTATATAATAGACTGGAGGTAAGGTTCCTGTTGTACAATGTCTTAAACCACAGATATGGCAAAATTGTGTCCCACATCTGCATCACAAGAAACCAAGAGAAGAAGTTAAAAAAAATATAGGAATTTGGTTAAAATTTAATGTTTATTTTATTACCAAATGCATGTAAAATATAACAACTTCGTCTCTGTCATGACATTTGATTATGAGTTCATGCTTGAACCGAACAAGAAAGAAATGATCGATATTATTGAAATTATTTCTAGATAATCTTACATTAATATAGTTCCCTTCTTCTTTGTGTATACATTTAATTTAGGGTAAATATCACTTTAAATTCTAAATTATAATTATTTTATTAAAAATATCCCGAACTTTAAGAAATATCACTTTAAACCCTCAAACTATTAATTTTGTATCAAAAATATTCCGCATTCATTTTTTTTGCTTTCAAAATTCTGATGTGGATCATCGGGCAAGAAGAAGATATCACTCGTCCAATTTGGGGAGTTGGAAAATAGACGCGTGATATTTTTCATGCGAAGTTAATAATTTAAGGTTTATAGTGATATTTCTTAAAGTTCATGATATTTTTGATAAAATGGGTATAGTTTGGGATTTAAGTGATACTTCTTAAAGTTCGTAATATTTTTGATAAAATGGTTATAGGTTGAGGTTTAATTTAACATGAAAGATAAATCAATTGACATGCTTTTCCTAGTATACCCTTATAAATTATTCATCCAATAAAATAAAATATTATTGACTTCAAAAATCATCACGTAGGTGTATATCAAGAGAAGAAGTAGACTACATACTAGCCCTGATATTTGGGGGCCTTAAAAATGAAGGTTCGAGATCATGTATCGCATAGTCTTTCATGATTACGTGACTGTATAATTTTAAGGGTGCGGAGCTTATTTACCAAATTTTGTGAAAATATGTGCCGTCAATATCCATTTGTAAAAATAAGTGCCATGTATACCCATTTTATTATTTTAATATATTTGTGCTCTGAACACAATTGTGTCGAGTCAAAATAACATCAAAATTTGTGCTGATCAGCTATGTCGACTAAAAATAACAAGAATCTTTCAGAATTCAGAATTGGGCATTGTGCCCAGTCAAACATTGAATTCAAAATTTTGGTTTTAAAGCTCCGCACCCTATCTCTCACTCTCTCTCTTTACCAAACTCCGTGACCAACCTCCTCCCAAGCACCCCGGCTCTCTCTGTGCTAATCTCTCTCTCTATATCGGCGAACTCCGTGGCCAACCCACAAGACCACCGCGACCAACCACCCCGCGGCTCTCTTGTGCTCTCTCTCTCTATACCGACACCAACCTCCTCCCAAGCACCACCACTGCCAACTACCCCCGTGCCAACTCCTCCCACTCACGAACCCCTCCCACGGCCAACCCACCCTCGGTGGCCAACACTCCCTAGGCGGCCAACCCACCCCCATGCGCCAACACTCCCACGGCCAACACTCCCCACGGCCAACCCACACCCATGGCCAACCCACACCACTGCTGCCAACCTACACCATGGACAACTATGGCTTCGTCTTCACATTCACTGTGTTTTTATTTTTTTGTTTATTTATATTATTGTATTTTGTTTATCCAATTATATGCTTATTGTTAATTATGTATTTATATGATTTGTTAATCGTTAATTATGATCTAAAATGTTACACACTTTCCAATTTTGTATTAAAAAGTTTTAATGTATACCGTAATATAAATTAGGGTTTGTTTGTACCACTCTTTCTTTAGTTTAATACTTTAGTTTAATAAAAGAAAAGTGAGATTCACGAGCTCATTTTATCATTAAAATTATGTACTTCATATTTCAAAATTCAATATTTAAAAAAATCAACTTCGAATTTCCCAAGTCAAAAAAATTACCTAACGATTTTGTAATATTTAACGATTGTTAGATTAAAATACAAGTTTGAATATTATTAATGGGGTAAACGCTTTTAGAATACGCTAAATAATTTGGGTTATTATCCTAAAAAATGTAAATATTTCATCTCATTTGAAGCTCATAGTCGTAGTCGACGACTATTATTGAGACACGATGCCCCATTGAACAAAGATTTATTTTATGTATTTTCTATGCTTTGTTAACTATATATTGTTGTTGTCTATGCTTTCTGAAATAATTCGAATATATGTGATAAGATATTAATTATGAATTCGGACATGAATTATTATGCTTTGTGAATCTATGCTTTGTGAATTCGGACATTAATTCGAATCTATGCTTTGTGAATTATTATGTATTGTTGTCTATGCTGTGAATTAATATATGTGAATTATAATTAGAATATATTGTTAATTATGTATTGATGTTAATTGACAATACATAATTATATTGACAAAAATTTATGTATATTCAAATATGCAGTACATTTATTTAAATTTAGGATTATGAATTTTGCATGATATATTGAGAAATATATTTCTTTTAGGTAGAAATTTTAGATAGTAAAATGCTAGAAAATTTTTATATATGTAGTTGAAGGCGTTAGCGATTAAAGTATAAATGAATAAGTTTAAGCTTGTTTTAAATTCCTAAATGTATATTTAAGTATATGATGATGATTTGGGGAGTTTGGGATGATTTTTGATGAGTTTTGATTGATTTGGCAAATCATATTATAAACGTTACTCTGCCGAAATTTCGGTAGAATTCGTTTATTATATTAATAAGACGCTTTGAAATTATAAGCGGTAAAATGTTGATAAGTAGTTAAATGATAAGTAAAGTTACTAAATTCAATGATAATCTTATGTTACAAGGATCAACAAATATATTTCTTTTAGGTAGAAATATCCACCAAGTAATTTTAGGTAGAAATTTTCAATCCTTGCATCTATGCTAACACACAAAGGTTGTCTAATGCAGTTTACTTCCTTGTAATTTTGTCATAGGAACAAAATTTTCAATTCTATGTTAATCAAGACACAAAAAGTTCACCACCAATTCTATATAATTTTGGAATTAATTTCACAATATGTGTGAACACACTAATTGACATATTTCTTAATTAAGCATAGTTTTTTTTTTTTAATAAATAGGAAATCGAGTTCTTAAGGCCGAGACCATCAATCGTCAATCCACAATCCACAATCGAGACGTCTTCAAGCCTAATTATTTAACAAGGGTCATACAGAGATTAAGAGATATAGGTGGTGAAGACACGGTAGATAGGTTTAAGCGAGGTGTTTCGGCACTTTGTTGGTTGGGAACACGGATCCAAGTCAAACATGAGTTTGCACCATGTTGTATCCCGACGTATTAAGCCCTCCTAGGTCTTGATGATCGAGCGATATGGTTTTTATTAATGGGAGGACATTTGTTTTTCCTTCTCGGATTTTGCGCCGTGACGGGTTTGAGTTTTGGGACGTCATCTTTCGATCCTACAGCCGAGTACGATCCGCAATCCGTTGAGGTTTATCAAAGGTTTGTTGGTGGCGGAGGGACTAGTATAGAGAATCTAAGTGTGAGATTCTTTGATACGGACCATCCGATTGATGATGCTGACGGTCGTCTATATCTCCGTGTGGCCCATATCTTAGTTCTTTACGCATTCGTCTTAGGTATCGACTTGCCCGACACATGGATCCGTGGTTTGGGTCTTAGTCGACGATCCGGACGTATTTGCCGATTTCCATGGGCTGCATATGCATATAAAGTTCTACAATACTACATGTGGAATATGAAGACCAGGCCAAATATCACTTCTACGGACCGTCGTGGGCACTATATATTTGGTCACCGAGATCATTCCGGATCTTGCACGACGGTTGCAGTATGTCGAGGGGATCGTATCCTAGATGCATGAGGTGGAAGTTCACGAAGATGATTGACGTGGATACACGACCGCTCGATGGTGAGGGAACCGTTTTGGGGTTAGTCCTGACGACTATGAGATGAGCATGCCGTACTATACGTCATCTCTATATCCGGTGCACCGGAGTGAACTACAGGAGACCCGCTCCCATCCCAGACACCGGGAACAACCCCGCCCGCACTAGACGCCCTCGTTCTAGAGCAGGCCTTCTCCGACGTGGGGTTGGTCGGCGATCGATCGCGCGATGACGAGGGCACGTCTCGCGTATGTTGAAGAGATTGATGAGGAGCCTGAGGAGGAGCCTGAGGAGCATGAGGAGCCACCACGTCAGTTTGTGGGGATAGAGCGTGCATCGGACGAGGGACGCCGATCTGATATAGGGGGACGCAGACAGGATACGGGAAAGCGTACGAGACAGCTACGTTCCTCTTCATCTAGCAGCGGCGGTGAGCACCACACACATCTGAGTCGGAGGGATCGTCGTTGGATCACAAACACGATCAATGATGTGGTTAGAGAGAATATTCAAGCACTCAAGACGTGGTTTGAGTCTATGATAGAAGGGTGTCGATGTAGATGTTCGCATAGCACTGATGCATATACGCCGTCCCGTCGTGGAACTACCACACCGGCGATGCGGAGTGACGATCGTGACCGGGCCTTCTACTGTACTCCTACATCGAGATGTACCCAGCGAGACTCCTCTAGCAGATCCGGCGTCTCACACACACCCGAGTATACACCTCATCGTCAGTCTCTACAGGAGTATGGATCTACCTCTGGATTCATTAGCCCATCACACAGCGAGGATCCAGCTCGTCATTCCATGCCAGAGATGCCGAGACCATTGGTAAATTATCTTATTTTATATTATTGCATCATATTTGATATGTTTACTTTTTCTAACTCTGTTGCTTAAACCAAAAATTAGCCAACTCGTAGAAGCGAACGAGTAAGGTTCGCTGCGCCTGCACTGAGGTCACCGTACGTGAATAGCCCTGTGCCTCGTCCTATCCCCGATAGTGTATTCGCTTCTTATGAAGATTTTCTTGAGGGTAGGACGGGTTCAGTGACTATTAGAGACAGTGGATGCACGCTGACCTACCGTTATTTTGTTCGCATCGAAGACCCTTCTGCCGATCTTGAAGTGGGGGTAAGTATAACTTCTATTTTTATTTCTATTTTCATATATGAAATCGTTATTTAAAAAATAAATTATTTATTGCAGGATCTTGATTTGTACATGATGCATCTGAGGATCAGATTAATAAACCGGCAGGACTTGTTGAATGGGTTGAATGAGTCGAGCGTTATTATTTTGGACACCGATTTCTTTGTAAGTATATTTTCGTATTTCTTATAGATGTGAATATATATGTATAAATTCTTTATATATATTGAATTTTTATTTCTTCTTTGAGCAGTTGTACATAGAACGATCATGGCTGCATATTATTGAGAATATTCAAACGCAGCAATCCTTGCAACATGCTATATCAGAGTGGGCTCCTACTGATAACTGGTATCGGGCAGTCCGTGGTAGAAGGATGGGCCAAAATCATAGACCATGGCTTCTTGCTGAACAGGTAACTTATTTATACAGTGACTAATTATAAAATAGATTTTTGTTCGTGCCTTTACGAAATTGAATCTCTTTTTACAGCTCAGCTCTTCCATTTGTTCTACCTCGAGTCCCTCGGTTACCCCTTGCGTGTTACTCTGCATAATCATCCCAAGCAACTTTTCTATTCCACCCTCTCGACGTATCCACGCATCAAATTCTACAAATGTGCCAGAGATCACATTTGCAGCCGCACGCTCCTCCTCCTCCTCCTCCTCCTCTTCATCGACTGCTTGTTCTTCACCGCCGACGACGTATTCATCATCATCACCGCCGCCAACGATCGCGTCACCCACTTCAGCACATGTTGCGGCACTTCGAGGTGTATTTTGCTCAAACCAATCATATGCTCCAAATTGTTGTGTGAATGACTCATCCGAGAGATGAGTATTGTGAAGTGTAGTCATCTGTTTGTATAACGTGGTTGCTCGAATTGTGGCATATATGCTTGAGTTACGGTTGGGGCCGACGCCTCCGTATGTCACATACACCTCCTTGGGCATAAACCCCGCACAATCGAGCTAGGCGATGTCGGTAGTCAAAAGTGATTTGATAAGTCTACCACCGAGATCTCGATATATAATGTATTTGGTAGTCAAAAGAATTTGCTCCTAGAAGAGAATTAATGCTTTCTCTTAACTCCCAAATAAGTACATTATCCGTCCGAACATAGGTATATGATGATGCACCTCCGCAGTAGTTCAAACAATCATCCCAACATCCTCCATATCTAATGATAATATTCTTCCACTCTGTCATCTAATTAAAACATAGAAATGCACAATAATTAATTAAAAATTCATCTAGCATTAATTATAAAACACACATCTAAACTAAATAATACAAATTAAATATAAAAATATTAACATCATCTAAACTAAATAATACAAATTAAATATAAAATAAGTAACATTGATCAATAATACAAATTAAATATAAAAACAGTAATATTGATCACTAATGTTTAATAATAAGAACAATAAATTATAATTGAGCGAGAATGATAATTAATTTCCAAAATAATAATAATAACAATAAATTATAATTCACATTTCCATGTCTTCCTAATTTGATTTCTATGTGTTTAGTAATTTGAATATTATAGGATTATAATTTATAATTAATTAATAATAAAATATATTCACAAAAAAAAAAAAAAACCCACCCCGCTGCCAACCCCACCCCCACGGCCAACCCCACCCCCCGCTGCCAACCCCTACCCCAGCGGCCAACCAACCACCTCCACGGCCAACCCCACCCCCCACTGCCAACCCCACCCCCACTGCCAACCCCACCCCAAATACCAACCAACCACCCCCACGGCCAACCCCACCCAGACGGCCAACCCTAGCGGCCAACCCATCCCGAGAGCTAATAAATTATCAAAATAAATTCACCTAAACTAAATCAAATAATAATTCATTTCTAAACTAAATAATAATTAAATTAAATATTATAACTAAACTAAATATTATAAACTAAACTTAAACTAAATCAAAAATTCAACTACATTCTAAACTAAATCAAAAATTCAACTACGTATTTATAATAATTAAATTAAACTAAACTAAACTAAACTAAATTAAACGAAAAAACTATAATTTAATTCAATAATTCATCTAAAATTCACAATACAGAATGGTTAATTAATTATTTATCTAACAATAATTATAGCGATGTTCCTAAATAATTATTGATTGAAATTAATTAAAAATTTACCTAAATTCATCTAACAATAATTAAAGAATCATATATATAACAAATACATCAAAAATATTGAAATTACCTTTTATGATCGACGATATTTGATAGAGAAAAACGATTGTTGATAGAGAAAAACGATTGCAAATATAGATATGCGGAAGATGAAAGTGAGTGATTCAGTGACCGAAATGAAAGAATGAATTATATAGGTGAATTCCGATCAAAATTGTCAATGCAAAAATTTATATCTATTAAATATGAGTTGTTGGTTTATTTAACTGCAAAAATTGATGTCTATTAAATATGAGTTGTTGGTTTATTTAATTTTGATTAGTAAAGTTGTTCGTTATTTAATTTTGATGAAGTAAAGTTGTTCGTTTATTAATTTTCATAAAAGTTGTTTGTCAGTAATTTATTGTTTTGTGGTTGAATATTAAATAAATCACAAAAAAAATTACAAAATAGCGGCCAACCCATCCCCCGGCCAACCACCAACGGCGGCCAACCCACCCCCGGCCAACCCCCACCCCACGGCCAACCCCACCCCACGGCCAACCCACACCCCACTTGCGGCCAACCCCACCAACGGCCAAGCCCACCCCACGGCCAACCCCACCCCACCCCCACCCCTGCTGCCAACCCCACCCCACCACCCCACCCCATGGACAACCCACCCATGCCAACCCTCCCCACCGGCCAACCCGCTGCCAACCCTCCCAAAGAAATTATAAAAAAAGAATTATAAAAAATTAAAAATTGAAATTAAAAATTGATATTTCAGTAAAATTAATTGATAATTGAAATGATTGTATGATAATTGAAATGATTGTATGATTTTCGCAATGATTATTTTAAAATCTGTGCAAAATCCTGACAAAAATATATTTAAAAAATGTTTTGGGTATGGGCTGCACTCTTTTTTTCATATTGGATGTACACTGTTTTCATTTTTTAAAAAGTGGGTATTGACGTACATTTCCACTAATTTTAATGTAAACTATAAAGTGCTACAAATTAAAAAATAAACATAAGAGGATTGGGGTGAGCTCTCTCGATGGAGTGCGCAGAATGAAGGAGAAGCAGAGAGTTTAAAGGATTGAGAGAGCCGTTGGTGTTGGGGTTACTTAGATTTTTTTAATTTTTTTCTTTGGGATGGGTAGTGGTAGAGATAATTGACTTTTTTGCAAAATTTGAAGTCCCTGCATACCCTAGGACAAAGGAAAAAGAAATAGGAGACTATTTTTGCAGGAAGAAAGACGAGAATTTAATTCAAGCATCTAATAAACAATTTTAAGAATCTATAAGACATACCTGCATGTGACACGAGTACAGACATGAATGAGCTCAATGGGATGGCCACAAGTAGGGCATCTTGTCCACTTCAGCCGCTCTATCAAAAGACCGAACTGAACGTCGTTCGCATCCCTTTCTTGGGAGCTCTCGCTACACCTAAACCCCGCGTGCCATGGAACCCTACACGCGTGGCAGACGAGCCTCTTGCACCGGGGGCATGCACATTTTGTCGTCGCCTCGTTGCATTCGTTGAGGACAGCTCAGAGCAGTCCCCGCCGTAAGGGCAGTAGCAGCTTCTGTATCCTGAAACAGACCATCTGAAGAGGCAATCGCACCACTTCACCAAGAGCGGAGGTGGGATTATGTGCCGGCATTCCAGAGGAATTAGGGCTTTTTCGCAATCCAGTTCTGGGCAGTTTATGGTGGATATATTCTGGTCGATCTTTGCTTGGATGTGGCTGGCTATGCACTAATCAATCACAAAGTTTAATATGAAATAAGATTAATTAAGGAAAAGATATAATAATTTTTATGGTAGAATTGAAGAGAGAAATAAGAAATCAATCATTTAATGTGGTTCGGACTCGTTGGGATTCTACGTTCCAACCTACTTTGGGTCTCATTCTTGTCGCACTATTTAATCCATTATATTAATGCTGTCTATATTAAAATTATTGTAATATAATGGCTTTACAATGATTTTTTTTCCTTTAAGTTCCCGCTTCACAAATAAAAAAATTGATAAATCCACAAATAAATTAATGGACGATACTTTCCAAATCATTATTTATATTTTTGAAGAAATATAAAATACTTTTACGTGCATTTATAAGTGACTCGAACCTCCGACCTACTTTCAAGGAAGGTATGCATCTGATAGGATACGACCCAACTCCCAGGCCCAAGCATCAGGTCCAATATAAATAAACCTGACATTAAGCTCGGCCCAAGCGAGTTCGGCCCAAGAGCACTCCTAAAGCCGGTGAAGCAGAAGATTCGGCCATATCTAAGAGAATCCTAATTAGAGAAGAGATAGGATTCAAATCCTATCTTAGACTAGATCTGGGATTCGAGATCTATTACATGATAGTTGTGTATAAATAGAGGCTAGATCAAAGGAAAAGGATCATCTACACTTTTATAATCACCTCATATTATCAATACACGAATACTCTCTCTCTCCCCGTGGACGTAGATCTTATTCATAGATCGAACCACGTAAATCCTTGGTGTTCTTGCGTATTTAATTCCCCTACGAAATTTTGATCGATCACTGGCGCCGTCTGTGGGAACCGAAATTTTATGTTTTCGATCAACCATTGTTTACAGGGAATTAATCACGACAATGCATGCCAGAAGTCATGCATCCAGGGTCGCCGCCGGCAACAACGACGGCCAGACACGCCGAGCTCAGCTCGGGAAAAACCCTGCCAGAGAACCAACCCCTGAAGGTCATGTCCAAACAATAGACGAACAGGGCAACCTAGTCCTGCGTGAAGAAGCCGGGTACCGAAGCGAAGAGGATCGCAATAGTAACCAAGGAGCACCTCCGGTTCAGCAGATAAACCTTGACGACGTCGTCAAGGGGTTTCTTGAGAAGAACAAGGAGAGTTTTCTCCAATACCTCAGCCATGCACAAGGTCAGCCGTTTCCCGAAGAGAGAAGCATCGAAGCCTCGTCTAAACACGAGGCACCACAACGAGGTGGATCCCCCAGCATTCAAGTCATGGGCGCTCATACCTCTGCACGCGTTGGGGCACAAACCAATCGCGCAAGGGACGAACAGCGCGGAAGAGGACGTCGCAATCTCCGCAAGGCCGGTCCTAGTTACCAAAATGAGTTCGGTCGACGGACTCCGCCCCACTCTCCGTAGGCGGTTTCGATGGGTACGGGAGGATAGTCACCCCGTTCTCAAACAAAATACTCGACACCCCACTCCCGGACAAATATCGGGTGTCGAGCATCACCCCCTATGACGGACTAAGGGACCCGCAGAACTTCCTCTCGCAGCCCGAAGACAATATGATCAACCAACGCCTCGACACAATTCATATGTGCAAACTCTTCCCGAGTTACTAGTCGACAACGCCCGCGGTGGTTCGACGAGCTACCTCCGGAGCATTGGTTCCTACCGCGATCCGATGAAGGCCTTCCATCAAGGTTCTTCCGTAGCCGAGTCGAAAATGACCTCGACACATCTCCTCACTTTGAGGCAAGATCGGAACGAGTCCATCAGCGACTTTATGACCAGGTTCAATAAGGAGAGCCTGAAGGTCGCAGACGTGAATGATCTCCTCATCATCTCAGTCTTCCAGAACGGCATCCTGCCTGGGGCCTTATATAAAGAGATTGTCAAGTACGAACCCCGTACTACGACAGAACTATGGCGCATAGCCGACCGGTTCGCCAAAGCGGACGAGGCGATAGAAGGAAGCCAAGCGCAGAAGGCGAGCCCTCCGAAAGAGGGAGAAGAGACGAAGGACGAGGAGACCGCCAAGGCCGACGAAGTGCCTTGGAGGATACGCCGCCCATAGAGTCCGGACTCGGACCGCATGGCACCCGGGCGACCTCAATACACTCCTCCGACGGCCGGGCGTAAATCTACTTAACTCCATATGGACAAGTTCGAGAAGCCTCGACCAATGACGGGGGATCAAAGCGTCGAACTAAGGACAAGCATTGCCCTTCCATGAGGATTATGGGCATGACACGAGGAGTGCCGAGATCTCATGGAGAGATCGAGATGTTAGTACAAGACGGCATTGAAAAAATATAAAGGCGGGACCGATTTAGTGGCTAACACGAGGCCCTCATTGAGGCCGGAAAAAGAGGAACAGCAAGAAAGGGGAATTGTACCCCTCATAAGAAGGCGGCGGGCGAAGATGAGGAGGGAGATGACGAACCCCAATACGACGGGGTCATCTCCACCATCACAGGTCTCCCACGCGGAGTTACGAAGTCCTCCCTGAAGGCCGAGGCACGAAGTCCCCATACCAGCGAGCCTGTCAACAAGAGGTTCAGGAGGGACGAGGCAATTACCTTCTCCGAGGACGACCCCGTACCTGCGGTAGTGCCCCACCAGGACGCGCTGGTGATCCAAGCAGTGATCGCCAACAAATTGGTAAGACGCATATATATCGACAGTGGCGCGTCAGTGAGCATTCTCTTCAAAGAATGCTTTGACAAGTTAGGAGTAGAAGAAGCGCGCCTCGCGCAGGCCCCGCTACCACTCCGCAGCTTCGTACAGGAAGAGACACGCCCAGACGGGATGATCGACCTACCCGTCACCGTAGGAAGGGCACCGACGAGCTCTACCAAAGTGGTACAGTTCTTCGTGGTCAGCACCCACTCGCCATACAACGTTATACTTGGGCGAGACTGGCTAAACGCAGTGAGGGCGGTGTGCTCAACCTACCACCTGACAATAAAAATCCCCACAAAAGGAGGGATAGCTATGATCCGGGGAGACCAGAAGCAGGCTAAAGAATGCATGCAGGTCGCCTTGAGAGGTGTAGGGACTTCGGCCCAGCAACCGCAAGCATAGCAATCAAAGAAACCCGAGGAGTTGGAACCAGAGAAGACGTCACCTGCCCCAGAGAACTCGGTTGAGGAGGTCGCAATATATGAAGACGAGCCATTCAAGGTCATAAAAGTTGTCTCTACCGGTGTACCTCAACTAAGGAAACAGATAATCCAACTCCTGAGGGAATTCAGAGACGTATTCGCTTGGTCGCCCCTTGATATGACCGGGGTCTCACCATCTATCATCACACACCGTCTCAACATTGACAACAGTATAAAACCAGTTCGGTAAAAGCTACGAATTTTGCGGCGACGGAATCAAGTCATCCATGACGGTGAAAGCAATTATTAAAGGCACGATACTATTCGAAGTCAAGTATCCGACCTGGATAGCCAACCCGATAATGGTGAAGAAAGGCGGAGGAGGGTGGCGAATGTGCATCGATTATACCGATCTCAACAAACATTGCCCCAAAGATTGTTACCCCCTTCCCAATATCGACAAAAAGGTTGACGCTTTGGTCGGGTACGAAGTCTTCAGCTTTCTGGACCTGTACAAAGGATATCACCAGGTCTTGATGGACGACGAAGACGCAGCCAAAACAGCCTTCATTACAAACTTCGGAGTCTTCGTATACAAGAAGATGCCATTCGGACTCAAGAATGCAGGAGCCACCTATCAAAGGATGGTAGACAAAATATTCCAGCCCTACATAGGACGGAACATGGAAGTATACGTAGATGACTTCGTCGTCAATAGTATTGAGAAAGCCGCATGTGTTGCCGACCTCAGGATCGTCCTCGGCCTACTCAGAAAGGTCAATCTAAAGCTGAACCCCCAGAAATGCACATTCGCAGTTCGGTCCGGAAAATTTCTGGGGTGTTGGGTTTCACAAGAGGGTTTAAAAGCCAATCCGTCCAAGGTTCAAACCATTGTGGAGATGAAGATGCCAAAGACAATCCACGACGTATACAAGTTGACAGGCTGCATTGCCGTGCTCAGTCATTTTCTTTCGAAAGCTGCGGATAAGCAGCTCCCCTTCTTCAAAATACTCAAAAAGGCTCCGGAGTTCACCAGGAATGACATACACAAGTCCGCCTTCGAAGATCTCAAAAACTATCTCGTCGAACTCCCTACTCTATCCGTCCCGAAAGAAGGAGAGGTCCTTTCCTTATACCTCGTCGCTTCGGACGAAACCATAAGCGCAGTTTTGGCACGAGAGGAAGGACGTCAGCTTCCCGTATATTTCATCAGCCGAGCATTGAAAGGACCAGAAACAAGGTACCAACCTTTGGAGAAGCTCGCGCTAGCATTAATAAATGCCGCAAGAAGATTACGGCCATACTTCCATGCACATCCCATACAAGTTCTCACTGATCACCCACTTGACGAAATCTTGACAAAGCCGAAGCCTCGGGAGAATTACGGTGGACAATTGAATTGGGCGAACACGACATATCTTTTCGCCCGTCAAGCCATCAAGGTCAAGCCTTAGCGGATTTTCTTGTCGAGGCTAACTCACGAAAAGTCAAGCCCACCGAGTCCGTGACGACAACGAAGTCGAACCAATAGATAAAACACCAAGGATTGCTTTGGCAAGTCTCGTCGACGGGCTTCGGGAAGACAGGGGCGGAGCAGTGTTCTACTCTTGGGACCGATGGCCAAGAGATCACCTATGCACTTCGATTCACATTCAAAAATACGAACAACGAAGTGGAATACGAGGCCTTGATTGCAGGACTTCGCCTAGCTCAAAGTCTTCAGATACGAGCTATGCAAGTTCACAGTGACTCTCAAGTCATAGTAAGCCACATGATGGGAAAGTACGAGGCAAAAGGCAACAGGATGAAGAAATACCTTGAAAAAGCCAAAAGCCTACAACAAGCTTTCTCACACTTCAAGTTGGTTCGCATCCCAAGGGAGCAAAATAGCCGAGCTGACGTCTTAAGCAAACTAGCCTCGTCATCGATTTAACTCACCAAGAGAAGAAGTCCAAATGTAGCATAAGCAACGAGGACACTGAAGCCGAGGTCAATGTAGTCTCTGACGCCGAACCCAATTGGATTACTCCGATTCAAGAATACCTGGAGAAGGGCGAACTACCACACGACAGGCTCGAAGCTCGAAAAATCTTGAGCAAATCTCTGCGATATACACTGGAGTAGGGAATTCTCTATAGAAAATCATATCTTCAGCCTCTCCTAAGGTGCTTAGGTCCGAACCGAGCTGACTACGTATTGCGAGAAATGCATGAAGGATCATGTGGAAGTCATATTGGACCCCGTGCCTTATCGAAGAAAGTCATGCGATGGGGATACTACTGGCCAACAATGTTCCAGGACTCAATCGACCTCGTGAAGAAATGTCCGAAGTGCCAAATCCATGGAAACGTGCCAAAGCTACTGTTTGGTATGATTTTGTGATGATTCTTGGTATTGTTTTACGTGTCATTTTCTATGGTTTGTCCTATTTATGCCTTTGGTTCGATTAATATTTATCGATTCGGATTTACTTACGCTCGCTTTGATGTTTTGTAGGAAAACGGCAGAAAATAGGATGAATTGGATCCGCAAGAATCAAATATATTGAAGAGCATTTCGACGGTGAGTTTGTAGGCAAAACCGTGCGTAAATCGGAGTTCGACGGAAGGAGAACGTTCGAACGACCAAAGTCGCGACGGCACCCGTCGCATGGCGCGCGCACAAGCCCGCCGCGCACGCCCGCCACACGACTGCCACCCACACTGGGTCTGAGCTGCGTTCGCAATTTCACTCCGGCGCTCAGTTGCGGCCGGCGCTCAGCCAGCGGCGGCCCTCCGGCGCTCGACAACCGCCACCTCCAACGCCAAGGCCTCCCAATAGCGCACCTCGGCACTCAGCGCCGCGCGCTTCCCCAACGCCTCGGCACTCCAGTAGCAGCATCCTCCAGCGCTTCGCCTGGCGCAGCCCCTCTCCACGCCCGCGACCCCAGCGCCCAGCGCCGCCCATCCGACGCCAACCCACCAATAACTTGGTGCTCGATCCAGTGGCGAGCCCATTCGGCGCCACTCGCCCAAGACCCTACTCCCGCCTCCTCCTCCAACCGCGCTGGAGTTCACCACCAACGCTGCCGCCACGGCCGGACCTCAACGCACGCTCGCCCACCTGATGCCCATCGCCGAGCCGACGTTCACTTTGATCCAGCGCTCGCTTTCAAGTCAGAATGTTTTCTGAACCGGCGTTCATCCTGAGCTGGAGTTCATTTCTAATACAGAACGTTTTGTGAGCGCTCACTCATTCTAAACCGGCGCTCGTTCTCATTTTATATATATATAAGCGCTAGGTCGAAAGTCGCCCCGGTTCTCGCTTAGTTCTTCGCTTTTTGGTTCTTTCAAGAATATGCCATGCCGCTCTTCCGTGCTTCTTCATGATTTTCTTCAGACAATAACAATCAGATAATAGTTAGTTTTAATTCTGTTCTTATTTTCATCAATGAATAATCTTGTTATCAATTTATGCTTGATTATCGCCTTGTGGAATCAATTTCATAGTTTATTATTTGATGATTTTTGTCAATTCAATTCATAGTGACAGTGGATTGGATTTTCATGTTCCGTTGGTTTAATTTGCTTAATGATTTACTGCTTTCGTTTATTTGCAATTAGATTTAGATTAGGGATTGACAAACCCTATGAATAATATGATTGCATATGCTTTTGTTTATCGCTTTGATTTATCGCTTTCATAGTTCAACTAGGGATTGACAACCCCTAGTTTAGATTTATCGCTTTATTAGTTTAGCTCGGATTGACAACCCCCGCCTAGATTGCTTTGCTTAATTTTCCGTATTTCAATTCCTCGCATGTTCAAACCCTCGTTGGTATTAGAATGTTTAGATTTTATCGTCAGGCACCATACCTAACAATCGCCTGCTAAGTTTTCCTTGAGAGGCGACTCGTGTTAACTTATCACGCTACAATTACCTCGCATGCGATTGCGAGTGAATTTGAGTGTGTTTTTAGCTCGATCAGCTACCTCAAACCGACCTCACAAGCATGCAAAGTCCTTGGCCATTTATGCAATGGGGGATCGACATCGTAGGTCCTTTCTGTAAAGCTCCAGGACAGTTTTAATTCCTAATTGTCACGATCGACTATTTTACGAAGTGGGTGGAAGCCGAACCTCTGGTAAAAATCACGAGCAAAAACGCCCTCAACTTCGTCTGGAAGAACGTAGTGTGTCGCTTCGATATCCCTCATGTCCTTATTTCAGATAATGGGACACAGTTCACGGATAAAGTATTCAAAGAATGGTGTCAAGAGATTCGGATCCAGCAGAAGTTCACCTCGGTGGCTCATCCTCAAGCAAATGGTCAAACCGAAGTCACCAACCGAACAATCGTGAAAGGACTCAAGACTCGCCTTGATCGAGTAAAGAGCAATTGGGTGGAAAATTTACCGCAAGTCCTATGGTCGTATCGTACTACACCTCGGACATCAAACGGAGAAACGCCCTACACTGGTATATGGAACCGGCGGTGATCCTGCGCAGATCGGTATGCCAAGCCCCGCACTATTCACTCTCCGCTGAAGCAATGATGACAATCTACGATCCGCTCTAGATCTACTCGAAGAAAAGAGACCTCGCCACATCAGAGAAGCTCAGTATAAGCAACAAATAGCTCGGTATTACAACCAGCGTGTCAAATATCGATAATTCCAAGTAGGCGATCTCGTACTTCGAAACAATGATGTCAGTAAAGCCGCCAAGCTCGGTAAACTGGAAGCCACATGGGAAGGACCATACCAGGTCACCAAGTCCTCGAAAAGGGCCATACAAGCTCGCTTCATATATCCGGCAGCAAATACCCAGTACGTGGCACATCATTCATCTGAAGAAATATTTTGCATAAGTGTCAAAAGTTGAGTCCGTCGTGTCATAGAGTCAGTTCGGTCGTCTACGACCTTGGGTCTTGTTCTGTTTTTGCGTCGGTCTTTGTTAATAAAATCTTTTCTTTATTCATTTCGTTTGTCTTGCATGTTTAATTTGCCACTTATGCATACTATCTCTTCTCCATACCCTCTTCGGAGGACGAACTATACCCTCGACGGAGGACAGACTACCTTCGTTTAATACGAGGACGAACTAAACGCGCGTGAGGGGACCACCCCTAGCGATAAAACTTGCCAAATAAGGAACCAATACCTCCGTTTATTTCGGGGAAGAGGGGACCACCCCGAGCGATAAAACTTGCCAAAAAAGGAACCTATACCTCCGCTCACTTCCGGAAGAGGACCACCCCGAGCAATACTTGCCAAAACAGAACCCTTACCTTCGATTTAGGATGAAATACCTTCATTTATTTCGAGGATGAATACCTTCGTGCGAGGACGAAATACCTTCGCTTATTTCGAGGGTGAATACCTTCGCATTTATATGAACTACCTTCGCTTATTTCGAGGACAACTACCTTCGCATTTGCGACGAACTACCTTCGCTTATTTCGAGGATGAATACCTTCGCATTTGAGGACAAAATACCTTCATTTATTTCGAGGATGAATACCTTCGTACGAGGACGAACTATCTTCGTTTATTTCGAGGACGAACTACCTTCGTACAAGGACGAAATACCTTCATTTATTTCGAGGATGAATACCTTCGTACAAAGACGACCTACCTTCTTATTGGTTACGGTAATAAAAGACAGTGTTCTCAAAGAGTCAACACGAAGCAAAGAAAGTTCTTATTTCAAAGTATATATTTTACATATTACGAGGACGAAGAGGGTCCAGGAGGCCGGGAAAAGCTGAGCCAATCCCTGGAAAAATCAGGACTCAATAGCTCGTCTACACTAATCCTACCTCTATCTCGTCCTCGATCTACGCTAAGAATCCTGCCAGATAGACCTCTAGGACTCGCAAGACGACCTCGATCGCTCGATGACGCCCGACTTCGGCTCCTTGAGGGTCTACATCTCTCTTGGGCTATAGCGCGTCTCTCTTGAGCTTGCCACTCCGGAGAAGAAAGATCCGGGATGAAATAGAGGTCCCAGCGCATGAGAAGTCCCGGTAGGCGCAGAAGCCCCGGCAGAAGAGGCCTCCATATCCGGTTGAAGCGGTTCTTGAGTGTGGTCAAGCGAGCAATAGACGCCTCTTGTATATGCCTCCGATCTTTTCAATTCGCCGAATCGCTCCGCAAACCGCCAGATTTCTTGCCGATTCACGCGGTACCTCGCACAGCGAGCAGCGGTCTCAATAACCTTGGCTTTGACCTCAGGGATGGTCATCCCACCATCTCGGCGGATGACCTCCTCGTACTCGGAGTGCTCCTCAGCTACTGTTTTAGCCTTCTCCTCGGCAATTTCGAACCTCTCCTGCAACTCCAAGAGGCGAGCCTGAAGCTCGTCACAACTCTCCTGGGCAGCCCTAAGCTTCGTGTCAGCCTCTGCCTGCACATGGTCTAGCTGTTCCCTCAAATGGAGGAGTTCGATCTCTTTTGATTCAAGAGCCCGCGTCAAAGCTTCGATGTGATTTAACCAAGGGGAAGCGTCAGGCATTTCAGGAGAAGACTGAACAAAGAAAAAACAAGAAAGGCAAGTCTCTTCAGATGAACAACGAATTTTATTAAGGCCTTTAAGGCAAAGTCAACAACAACATATGTATATTTACAAGTTGGTCTACAAAAAAAAAAAAGAGGGATCAACCGACCCTCCTGAAGCTCGCCATCGTGCCCACCACTCGGCCCCGCCTGGACTTGGGAAGTGCCAACCTCCTCCGCCGACTTCAGCCACCTCCTCGGCCCGAGCGGCTCCAACCTCCTCCGAACTCCAACGGCCTCTCCCTTGTCGGCCCCACAGTACTCCACCTCTGCCGTCCCCGCGACCTCGACAATTCTTGGCGTCCTTGTTCGCTTACCCAGATTGGCCATTATAGCCTCGATCGCGGGGTCCCGGTCCACAGAACAAGCACAAACCGACTCATGGTCAACAAAGATCGACGAGGAAGATAGGGCCCCCAACACGGGCAAGCTCCTCAGGCCGTCAGCAAGGACCTTGGCATACTCCCGCAGCATGTCTTCGGTCTCCACCATCTCATACCCGTATTTGGACTTCTCCAACTGTGGGTAATCCTCGGTAACTTCATCGAGGGTGTCCGCGACCATGCGCTTACTTAGGATCTCGGCCATATCACCAACAAAACCGGAGAATTTCCTTGACAGGAACAACTTCTCCGCAAAAGCATGAATCATCTCTCCTTGAGAGGCCGCCAATTGGGCCTCCCGACGTCGCGCCGACTCCACCTCGGCCCTCAATACGGCGACCTCAGCCTCCGCCGCCCTCGCCTTCGCCGCTTCGGTCGCCTTCTCTATCTCGGCAGCCGCCACGGCCGCACTCTCCCTCCTAGCCACGTCCCGAGCTTTATCCTCGGCCTCGGCAACCTCACGCACAAGGAGAGTCTTCTCCTCTTCCAACTCCCGGACGGATCGATCCACTCCGTCGAACCGGGCAACAACCCCGGTTAAGTACTCCTTCACGAGGGCAGACGCCTTAACCAGCGCACCCTCCAGCTCGGTTGCCACACCCTCAGCCCCCTGTGTAATGACAAACCAGGTCAGAAGAACATATTAATTACATTTCCCTATAATGTATGACGATGATATATTACCTCGGGAAAAGCACGAGGTGCGGATTGAGAACCGACGATCTCGCATTCTGGATCGTTCTCAACCTGAAGCTCGGGGATCGCATGCTTTAACCTCTTGAGGCGTTGGAGAGGTTGAGGCGAAGGGGACTTCGGGACATCTTCGCCTGTTCGAAGAGGCCCTGCACCTCCTTTAGTGTTAAGCTAGAAGGCTCGGCACCGGAGCTCGACCCGGCCCTCTTCTTCTTTCCTCTGTAGAAATCCACTGAAAAGGAAAGGAACTCGTTAAAAAATGTATAGAATGAAAAAGAGGGGGTGGGGGGCCTCACCCTTCACCGTCTCCACCGCGGTGGCAGGATCACAAGGGCTCAGCCCCGCAGCCACAAGCTCGGCCTCAGAAAAGACTTCGTCCACCAAGCCAATCCTATCTAAGGATTGCTCTAAGCTGCCGAAGTTGTAATCCGTAGCCATGTCCGCCAGCTTCTCACAATTCCAGGCGAACTGGAGTGCCCCAGGAAAATGACAAAAGAAAAATTTCTGGTGCCAATTGAAATTTTGACTTGCCTTTAATTTAAAATTGCGATGAGGTGACAAGTAATACCACCCCGCTACCGGATTTGAATTGAAAGAACCTAAGGACGAGGTCTAAGGTCGAGGGAAATTATGGCGATGAGCAAGACACCGAGGCCCATCAAATGCCGAAAGGAGTTCGCGTTAATCACAAAGGAATGCCAAACAATTATCGCAGCTCAACGATATGGAAGGATAGGAAGACGAAGGCCATTTTCGTGCTATCCTCATAAACCGCGACAAAACCAAACGGAGGCGCTAGCCCTATCCTCCTGGACGGGAACAATGTACCCAAAAGATTTCGAGATATAAAATTAGAAGCAAGCTCTAACCTAGCCGATGCTCCTAAAATCGAAGGAATAGAAGAAACCCTACCAACATCCATCATCGACGGAAAACAAACTCTACGCAAAAAGGAGGAGGCATCAAGGTATATATTGACATCCACCGAATCATTCGATGGGGACACAGACACATACGGCCTTCCGGCCGTGAGAATCTCAGTATGAAGAAGAATGGGAAGCCATAACTTCATCGGTTTATAAATCGATGAAGATGGCATCGACCTCGCGATGAACTTCGAAAGAGACAACAATGGCGATAGGTTGAGCGCTTTTCAGTTTCGTAGAAAGCTTTGAAAATTTTGAAAATCAGAAATGGTTAAAGTGATAAGGGAATTGGCGTATCAAGGAAGTTATTCCCCCAATAATGCACTTTATCGGGAACTCAACCGCTGCCACATTTAATGCGCATTAAATGTAGAGGACATACCCCGTGTTCGACATCGGCAAAGCATCCCGTGGTCGACCTCGTCCTGACGTTACGCACTCAGCTACAATGTCATATATCCACCTCGAGACCTCGGCAAAACTCCTTGATAAGCGCAGACGACCTCGGCTTAACGCTTCGTCAGGTAATCAAAAGACCTCGGCACAACGCCTATTCAGGTGAAGCCAATCAGAAGACCTCGGCATAACGCCTCGTCAGGTGATGCCAACCAAACGACCTCGGCATAACACTTTGTCAGGTGATGCCGGCCAAAAGACTTCGGCAAAACGCATAACAGGACTTCGGAAATGCACCCAGCATACAAAGCCTGCGATATACGACTTCGAAAGTCTAAACAACAACGAGCCAAGTCAAGATAGAAGGACAGCAACAGAATCGATCGCGCTCCACTTCGTCATAAACGAATCTCCGAAATTACAGCCCCCAAACCCATCACGACCTCGCTTTTGCGTCTTTTGTGGATGTGATAGGATACGCCCAACTCCAGCCCAAGCATCGGTCCAATATAAATAAACCGACATTAAGCTCGCCCAAGCGAGTTCGACCAAGAGCACCCTAAAGCCGATGGGAATGCGAAGATTCGCCATATCTAAGAGAATCCTAATTAGAGAAGAGATAGGATTCAAATCCTATCTTAGACTAGATCCGGATTCGAGATCTATTCCATGATAGTTGTGTATAAATAGAGGCTAGATCAAAGGAAAAGGATCATCTACACTTCTTGTAATCACCCTCATATTATCAATACACTAATACTCTCTCTCCCCCGTGGACGTATATCTTATTCATAGATCGAACCACGTAAATCCTTGGTGTTCTTGCGTATTTAATTCCCCTACGAAATTTAGATTGATCAGCATCCTACCAACTAACTTGAGTTTAATCATTCCATACTTCCAACTCAACAAAACAGTGAAACCCTTTCCTCATAAGAAAAAAAAACGATAACGGAAACGGAAACGAAAAAAAAATCACTGAAACCCTAATTATCTAATTTGGATTGAAGCAGAAAAGGATCTCTTTGATCATGGAACCACGAATTTTCCCATACATACGCTCACTTTGACAAAATAAAAATTAAAAAAAAAACTCACTAGCCTAAAGTTTCGATTTAATTACATTGAAAAAAATTAGAAAAACCAATAGTGGAACATAAGTACAATATACGTACCGTATAACAAATATTATGAACACAATTGTTGCTGTGGGCGAATTTGTGCGTCAACAATGCTGGTTCTATACAGATTTGACATGTGAAAGTTTGTGTTTCGTCGCTCATGATGCTTGTATCTGCAAAATTTGAAACTTTTTTTTTTAAATAGAAATTTTGAAACTATTTAATAGAAGGTAAGATACAACTAATTAACTATTTATATGATACGAATAGAAGAGTTTCTCTTTGATAACAACTCGACTTTGTATTCGAGTAAGTTTCTATTTGTCTGTCAATGGACCCATATAAGTTCACAACACCAAGGCCCAACTTCATTAAAAAAAGCCCTTAATAAATAAACTTGCATCAATAATCAAATATATTTCCCAATATATTTTCTCAATAATCATTTTTTTTTTCTTTATGTCCCATAGCCACTCCACCATTCTAGTTAGCTTACAATGAGACTTCTTCCTAATTTCTTTTAGTACGAAATTGTTATTTTTGGAACAAAAAAAGTATATGAGAAATTGAACATATTTATACAATTAAAAAACGTGCATTATTTAGTTTTTTTTGGCCTAAAAGATATAAATAATAAATGATTAGATTGAAATTGTTCTAATCCAAGAGATATATTGGCGATTTATTTGGATATGGATAAAAGATTTTAGTGAATATTCTGGTTACCATTAAAACTGTTTTTGCGTTTTTCTCTCCCAGATTCCTAGCATTCTCAACTAAACTCCTGCATGAATCCTGAACCTATACATACAATATAATTCGTGTATAGGTGTGCAAGCTCCAAAAAAATAGAGAAAAAATTGGTTGCTAAGACTTCAAAATTGCGTCTTTCCGATCAAATAAATGAAATTTAATGTTTTTTTGAGGATTTCTTTCTCTAGCCTTCTTATGATTATTAAAAATATTTGTTCATGAACTTGATTAGACGCCAAATTGCAATAGTTGCCATTGTTATGAATTCTTGTTTTTTTCTTGCTTTTTATGTAATGTTCTTCTGCATTAATGGCCATAGCGTTGATGAAATATGAACAGTTGATTGAATTAAGCCTCATTAATTATTTCATGATGTTTGAGATTTCATATTCTTGTTCCGTTTTTTCTCTAGTTGGAGTTTAGGGTTGAAACAAGTTTTATATGGCTGACCACAAGATTTAATGATATATATGATGAAAACAATTAGAATCACAAGATAAAATCTTCTATTATATGAAAAATCATAGTTTTTGTATTGTCATTTTTGAATTGTATTTATTGTTTTGGTATCAGAAATTGTATCCGATAATGGAATTCGAAAGTTCATTATCTTCTTTGATTGGTAAAATATATGAAGATTTCGATTATTTTTGCTCAGAGGCCAAACTGATTCTACCTCAGGTATCGAATTAATTAGTTGCTTAGTTCATATTTTGTAATATTGTCACAACGATTTGTATTAGTTTTTATTCGTCCATTTTCCTTGTTCTGAATTTGTGCAGAAACAGGTGGAAAATGTTCAAGAACAGCTGATTGCAGCTGGTGAGGGTCTAAAGCAAATTTTTCTTGATATTGAAGACATGGACGACATCTCCGACATTCAGTTTTCCGATGAGACGCAAGTTAGTTTCAGCGAGCAATTCGAACAGCTTCATGCTCAGTTGATGGCCTCGTTGTTTCAAGATGATGAAGATTATAGTAGTAGCATCTCATACTTCAAATCAATTGGAGACGACACACTTGCAGAAGTGTCGTCTTGTGGAGCAGTTGCATCCGATTATCAATCCGAGTTTCATGATTCAGATTGTGAGTTTTTGTTCTTGAGTAAAAAAAAAAAATCATTTATAAATTCATATTATTGATTTTTGTATATAATTAGTGGTGCTATCTCATGATTTTACATTTGACAGGTTCCCACTTGTTAGGGCAAGATTTTCGTGCTGAACTCATAAAACTTGGGTTTCTTAGTCCAAGATTAGGTAAACTCAGTGTTCTTTTTAATCTTGTGTCAGTTTGTAGCTTTTCCTTGATTGTCACCTAAAGTGAATCAGTGAATGCTTAGGAATTTATGAAAGTCCTTAATAGATTAAATATCTATCAATAGAGTTTGATTCATCAATGATGATTTTAATTTTCAGGCTCAGTACAATCTACAATGTCCGATTCTTCAGAAGAAACGGAGGAAGGTGATAGTTGGTCAGATGATACAGCGACTTCTTCTGCTGATAGTTTTTCTTCAAGAACAAGCTGTAATGTTCCGTCTCTCCTATCATAACTGCATGTCTTTCGAAGTAAATTTGAAAGGGTTATTGGTGCATAAATACATCAACTTTGGGTCAATTTTGGTTTTTAAAATTATCTTAAAATACACAAACTTAATGACTTTAGTGTTTTTACCACGATTTTAAATTCAGGCCAAATTAGATCTGACTTGGCATCTTGAAAATTTACTATAGACTAAACGATTAGTGATATAAACGACATCGTAGAGAGAGGACATAAAACATCTTAGATCCATCAAAATAAATAAGATTTTTTGATTTCTAGGATTCATCGCGCCAACCCTCATTATAAAAATCAAGTCTTCTCGTTTGTTTCATCGTCTGGTTCTAATTGGATCAAAACATTTGATATTCTCTCTCTACGATGTCGTTTATATCACTGACGGTTTTATCTATGATTAATTTTCGAGATGTCAAGTCAGATATAATTTGGCTTAAATTTGAAATCGTGGTAAAATCACTAAAGTCATTAAGTTTGTGTATTTTATGACAATTTTTAAAATTCATCGAAAAAACAAAAAATTGACTCAAAATTGGTGTATTTATGTATCAATAACCTTTCATAGACAAAACCGTCACTGATATATTGTGTTTTTCGCCAAGATTTGATATATTGTTCCCTCTTAGCTCAAGAGTTTTGTTTAGAATCTGCAGCATAATTCAAATATCTTTCTGATTTATCTTTAATCGGGTTTCAGCTTCAATTCCGAATATGCGAGACTACAAAATCAATTCCAAGGCAAATCGGGAAAATGTAAGAGTTGCTGAGGACGACGGATGGGAGAAACTGGATGAAGATTTCATTGATGAAGATTGGGAGATTGTCTGAGAAAATATACTCCACAGTACTTTCTAATTCAGTACTAGTTTTCGGAAAGTTTCCCATATATATGACATGTTTTCAAAAAGTATTTATCGTCTATGATTGGATTAGCTTCTATTTCATTATATAACTTAAGGATCAATTGTTATTTTCCTTCTAATGAGTTAGGAAAGACTAAAGTTATTGGCTTTATTTATGTTTTTGGATTGTCTAAGACTGTAATTGTGTTTGAAATTAAATGTTCTTTTTTAACATCATTTATATGTTTTTGGATTGTCTAAGAATATATATATAGTTTGTAGACTGTAATTATGTTTGAAATTATTGGGTTTATTTGTACTTTGAACAGGGAACTATATGGATTGGAGAAATGAAGGATTTATTTGTACTTGAAAGTGTGAAACTATATGTATTGAATAAATGATTTATTTGGATGGCTTAAGTTTAACTTGGTTCTCTTGCTCTAATAATAATAATAATAATATAGTTAGCAAATAACAATTTTGTCAAATTTTAGATAATTTAACTTTATGAACGGTTTATGCACATTAACATATCTTAAATACCCTAAATTCATTCTCTTAAGTATATAGTGAATAAAAACAATAATTGAATTTATTTGAGATATATTCCTATATGTATTTCTTTTTGGACTGTTCAATCTAAGATGGTCTGTTTCATTTTTAAGAAATAATTATATTTTCAAAAATTATGGGACCTATCTACTTTTTATCACTTTAAATACTTTATACCATTCTTCTAAATAACTGTACCGAAAATAAATGGATCGTCTTAGATGAGATGAATGGAGGAAGGGAGTATTAGATAATAAATTATCGATTGTTGAGAGTAGGTAAAAAGGAGATAGAAACAACATATGATACAAATACAATACTAAAGGAGATAGAAACAATGTATGATACAAATATAATATTAAAGGAGATAGAAACAACATATGATACAAATACAATACTAAAGGAGATAGAAATAATGTATGATACAAATATAATATTAAAGGAGATAGAAACAACATATGATACAAATACAATACTAAAGGAGATAGAAACAACGTATGATACAAATATAATATTAAAGGAGATAGAAACAATGTATGATACAAATACAATACTAAAGGAGATAGAAACAACGATACAAATATAATATTAAAGGAGATAGAAACAATGATACAACTACAATACTAAAGGAGCGTATGATATAAATACAATACTAGCTAGTTGATATTATTCTGAGAAATTAATTCTGCAACGTCCTTTTCCCTATCTTCCAGCTTCTGAGAATTCACAAACTTTCTCATTTTCATTCACAACTCTCTCCATTTGCTCCATTTTCTGCTATACTTGAGAGAAATAACAAGTGTTCTTAATCATGGCAGCTTATGCAGCTCTAGTTTCGCTTATGCATGTGGTGGATAACCTTCAGCTTCATCCTCGCCCTCCTATTTCTCTTCACAAGAACCAAGTTCTTCTCCTCACTGAAAAGGTTACTTTCCTCGAAAATTTTCTGGAAGGCTATAACCCCATCCGGGCTACACCACAGAAGCGGATCCTTTGGAGATTCGCATTGTGGATGCAGCTTATGCAGCTGAGGACGTGATTGAATCCCATATTGTGGATCAGATCACAAGAAGTAATGGAGAAAATATCAACCCCGATGCCTTATATGATGAGCTACAGAAGGTGATTGAAGAATTGGGGTTGATCCAAAAAGAGGCCATGGATATCAAACGGACTCAACATCAGATGCAGAGAAAGTCAACGCCTCATGATTCGTTCAGATCTTCTTCGATTGCGAAGAAGACTAACATGGTGGGTGCTGATGATCTCAAGTATCAAATTTTGGACAAGCTCACTTCCGATCGCTGTGATCTCCAAATCATTCCCATTGTAGGAATGGGCGGCTCGGGTAAGACCACTCTTGCCATAAACATTTATGAAGACGGTCTTATTAAGGAGCGTTTTCAAATTTCTGCTTGGGCTACCATCTCTCAAGAGTTTAGTAGGTCAGGAATTCTAATAGAAGTTCTTCGTCAATTAGGTCGAAACGTTGATCAAAGAAGATTGAGTGAGGATGAAATGGGAGATATACTGTATAAACATCTATTCGGTAGAAAATACTTGATTATAATGGATGATATGTGGAATATTGAAGCATGGATGGAGTAAAGTTATTTCTACCAAATAACCAAAATGGTAGCAGAATAGTCGTAACAACAAGACTATCAAATTTGGCTTCTAAATTATCAAACTCTGATAGCCTTGAGATGAGTCTTTGGATGAGGCTCATAGTTGGGACCTTCTCCAAAACTGTGTTTGGGGAAAAGGTTGCCCACTAGAATTGGAGGAAATTGCAAAGAAAGTAGGAAAAAATTGCAAGGGACTTCCGTTATCAATTGTTGTGGTCGGAGGATTTTTGGCTAAGTCCAAACACACACATGAATTTTGGGAATACATAGAAGAAAACTTAAATTCGGTAGTGAATTTAGAGGATGATGAGCGTTGCTTAAAATATTACACATGAGCTATAAGCAACTGCCGATTTATCTGAAACCATGTTTTCTATATGGGAGTTTTACCGAAGATCGTTCGATTCGTATCTCAAGGCTTGTTAAATTGTGGGTGGCTGAAGGATTTTTAAAACCAGTAAATGGGAAAAGCTTGGAAGAGATAGCAGAAGAGTATTTATTAGATCTTATGGGTAGAAATCTCATTTTGGTTGGTAAGCTGGGTAGTATTGGAAATATAAAAAGTTGCAAAATTCATGACTTGCTGAAAGACTTGTGCTTGAGAGAAGCTAAAAAAGAAAGGTTTTATACAGTTACTCCTCAAGGGATAGTAAATGGGCAACGCCGCATTGTTATTTCAAATACAAATGAACATATAAATGCGTTGTCGTCTATGCCACTTGCTCGTTCTTTGATGTGTAATCTTGACGGACTACAAGTACTACCCGCGTTAAATTTGAGGTTGCTAAGGATATTGGACTCATCTACATATGTACCCACGGCATCCAGAGAATTCCTAGAAAACGTTCATCAATTAGTTAACTTACGGTTCCTTTGTTTCTATACGGAAACATCAGTGTTTGAATTCCTTTCTTCACTCTGTAGGCTATTTTGGAATGTACAAACATTAATTATTGACTATGGAGGGTTCACTGCACCAACTGATATTTGGTACATGACTCACATTAGGCATCTTTGGTGCGGCTCCTTCATTCTCCCACATCCTCCTAACGGCCACGATGACATTATTTTGGAAAATCTGCAAACATTGCGGTGCATAATCGATTTCAAGTTTAGCGAAGAAGTGGTTAAGAGAATGCCAAATATCAAAAAGTTGGAGATACGTTATTCTCATGGACTTGATGATGACAGGTATTGTCTCGGCAATCTTGATAGACTAGATAAACTTGAGTCCTTGAATGGTTGTTTTGGAGCGGGCAATCTGTGTGGAGTTGCTATCAACTTTCCACATTCACTCAAGAAGTTGACTCTAGAGTTTGACGCATCACTGTATTGGCAAGACATATTGGATAAGATAGGGGTGTTGCCCCATCTTCAGAAGCTCACACTCTGTAACGGGAGCTTCAAAGAAGGGCGGTGGGAAACAACTCAAGACTTCCGCAGCCTCAAATTCTTTTTTGTGGACGGATGCCGCCTAGAAGTCTGGACAACAGAAAGCTCCCACTTTCCATGCCTTCAATACCTTCGTCTTTGTCACCTAAATGAGCTTAAGGAGATCCCTTTCGATTTTGCAGAAACATCCACACTAAAAGAGATTTCCGTGATGAACTGCAGCATTTTTGCTGTGGTTTCTGCTAAAACAATATTAGAGGAACAAGAGGAATTCCACGGGGAAGAAGAAGCCCTCCAAGTTCTAGTTAGGGTCTTTCCCAAAGACGAAGTACTCAAGAGCTTGGGGAGTCGTAACTTTCATGTTACAAGTGTGGTACATCGGTAGTGGATGGGGAAAGCCACAAAATGAATCCACTTGGTGCATGGGTGGTGCTGGTATTTTCATGCTCCTTTTTCTCTCCACAAGACTCCAATGGGGCATTTGATTCAACAGATCCTTCCAGCCAGCGTATTCCATTTCTTCGCAATATGATGGCTCTCGTATTTGAAGTAACAAAAGAAGCAACTAGAAATTTCCACGCCAACATGTTAGTCGGGGAACGAGGATTTGGTCGTGTTTTCAAAAGATGGATTCATAAGCATTGTCTTATCGCTGTCGAGCCTGTTGCTGTCAAGAAATGGAGACAGGAAGGCATGGAAAGGACTCATGAGCTGTGTTTATGCCCAGAAGGATTTCGAGAGTGGCTGGTAACTTCTTAAACTCCCTCTCAATTGTGCTCAGCTTTTGTAGCTTACAAACCATTGGACTAAATATGCATATCCTATTCTTTTTTTGTGTGAAACATTATATCATCTGATCAAATATGTGATTCATTTTATTAGAATTAAAGTTCACTGGAAAAACAAACTGTGGGTAAAGTTCATGATTTTAGAAGCAATTGACCATTCATTTTATTAGAATAAGAATGCATGTGGATCTAGGGGCTTCATATATGTTGATTGCTCTGTTACATACAAGAGGCAGACAGATTCAACCTCTAGTTTTGGGCAACAAGGATCAAAGTGGCCATTGGTGTTGCTCGAGCCCTCTCCTTCTTGCACGGCTTAGCTATACCAGTCATTCACCGAGGTTTTAACACTGGCGACATCCTTTCAGACCCGAAAAACTCTTCTCCAACTTCCGCTGTCTTAACATCGAACTTTGACTAGTTTCTACTACTGAAGTATGTTGTTTATGAACAGGTTGTGCAACCACAAAATGTGATGTTTACAGCTTTGGAGTTGTTCTGCTTGAATTAGCAGTCTCTGGTATTTTCAGGAACATCATTCTGACACATAAACGAGGAGCGATGCAGATGATGTACACGAGATTGGAAGGTCGATATCCTGGTGAAGGAGTATGCGAAGTCGCGAAGCTAGTCTTGACGCCACTTAATCCCTATGCCTGAAGACAGACCAACAATTTCTGAGGTTGTAGGCTTGTAGCTGCACTCGAAAAACTGTGTAAGAAATTAGGGATGTAGTTGTTCTTGCCACTTCTGCACTTGGAACTTTGGAAAGATTTAGAATGCGTAATGTCCGAGCATTCCTCAAATGTTCGAAAAACTGTGTAAGAAATTAGGTAAATACATTTATTGTCCCAATCTGTGAGCATTCCTCAAATGTTTAAAAATTGACAAACAATGTTCCAACAATTTGGCAATATTGTCCGAGCCCCAAATCTTCGGTACCAGAAAATCTGTGGCACGTAGAAATATAGCGTGGAAATCTCATGTGGAAACATACGTGTAAAATTAAGTGGAATTTTCTCATGCCAAATTAACTCAAAATGACATCATTAATGAATGGTGTGTGCCAGGATGGTATTTCCAAAATAATCTGATATGTTTGTGACTGAGAACCTCTCATAGATTAACATTTTCGGAGAAAGAATCAAAGAAATAACGTATGTAAGTCAACCTCGTCATCCAAACTTGTTGGATGGCCGAGGTCGTTGTCGCGTCACTCGCACTACAAAAAACGAGAGAGAGAGAGAGAGAATCCACCATATCTATGAAACAAGCATCACCTTAAACCTTCAAAGGGAATATATTGCACAATATATGCTTAGTAAGTGGTTGAAATTGCTCACATATAGTCAGTGGCGGACTCAGACATTTTGTCTAGGGGGTCCAATCTCTTTATTTTTTCTCACGCTTTTTTACTAAATATCCATAAACTCCCTCAAAATCGTCGCTTCCTCTCCTTTAATTTCTAGCGCCAGGACCAGATTAAAAAAATTAGGATTCCTGATGCCAAGATCATATTAAGAAAATTGGGGCTTTAGGCTATATATGTAGTAACCCGAAAATCATTTAGTTTTAATTAGAGATTAATAAAGTATAATTAGGGCTTAAAAGCCATTTAATTCATAGAAATTTATAAAGAGACGATATGGAATTATTAATCGATAAAATTCGATTAGTTCTTAATTGAAGAATATGAAATTAGAAAATGAAGAGATTAATTAGAAATGAGTTTTATTATGATAAAATATGAATTATGTGATTATTAATGTGTGTTTGAATGAAAATGTTATTAAATAGAAATTTTACTATGAAATGCATTAATTATTTTGCATGTTAATTTCTAATAAATTGAGATGAATTATTGTTCAAGCTATTAATTGGCATGAATAAAATATTTTATTATTATTATTTAGTGATAAAGGAATTATTTGTTATAATTTTCAAAATTTTAGGAATTTAAGTGTTCTAGTTAAATTTTAATGTATGAAAGAATTTGATTTATGTTATATGAAATCAATTTCAATCATGGATATAATTTGTAGTTGTAATTTAAATTTTGTTAGAATATAGTTTTACTTATTAAAATATACTAAGGTATGACATTAGTAATTAAGATCTAGTAACTTAATTTATTAATTTAATTATAATAATAATAAATTATGTAAAATTCAATATTTAATTTATTAAATTTAATTATATTAAATATTAATTATTTTTAATTTTGATTAATATAAATTTAATTATTAGTTTAATAATATAATTAGAATTAAATTAAATTAATTAAATTTATTTTAATTTTAATTTTTTTAATTATAAATTTGATATTAATTTAAATTTTGTATTTAATTTGATTTAATAAATATATGATAATTTAGAATTAAGTAATATTATTATAATTAATTTAAATTTAAATATAATAATGTATTTTAAATTGAAATAAATTTAAGATTATTTTAATTGTTTTGAATATATTGTAATATTTATGAATTAAGATAATTATTATAATAAATTTGAATTTTAATTTAAATTAAATAATATTAATATTTAATTTTATTATTTAGATTGATTTAATTAATGGTTGATTATGTTTAGGATTATAATTATAAATTATAAAATAAATTTATAAATTAAATTATAAAATAATGAATTTAAGATTAATATTTTATTTATAATTGAATATATTTGAGGTATTAATGATATAAATAATTATAAATTTGAAAATTATAAATTAATTAAATTTGTAAGAATTTAATGAATGATTGTATATTTAAATTATAATATTTTTAGATTAGTAATTAAGTTGATAATTAAGATTTTGAATTTGCATTATATTAATTTATCCAATTTGAAATAATTTTAAACTGTTGGATTTAAAATTGTATATTATATAGAGTAAATAATGTGATTTTTAAATAGATAATAATAGAAATGGAGTTTGAATGATGAATATATTAAATTATGAGATCTATATTTAAATGATTATATGAATTGTAAAGTGTATTGATGAGTTTTGAATGCTATTTAATCTATATATGTACAGAATTTAAATTAGATAATTTCTGAATGATTTCAAGATATTAAGAAGATAAATTGAAGTGAGAATTTGATAGGATAAGCAGTATGAATAATAAAGTCTATTGAAATGGAGTTATGTTTAATGAGTACTTCTGAAATACGAAATGTTATCTATTAATAAAAGAAATGTATTTAAAGATCGATGATAATTAGCTAGGATTGTCACAATATCTGAGGACAGTAATGAGTTCCGAGTGATAAGGTCATAATTATAGTGATTTCTGACTATATTAGAGTGGGACCCATGACATACTTCTGTATGATATGGATTATACTGGGTCTGATAATTCTTCAGCTATGCAACGATATATTTGACGTTGATTGAGAGTAATGTTTACTAAGGTCATCGATTAAGTGACATCCGTTTACGTAAGTCCGAGCAATTTGTAGAGGTAATTGAGATAGTGACACTATTGTTCAAACGCATATGATTTAGGAACTACATATTCAAACTTGAATACAATATTATCTATTTAAATTAGGTAACTAGGTACTAACTTTAAGTTAAAGTGGTAATTAAGTATTTGTGTCAGAAATAGAAAATTAACGGGCACCTCTACCTTTCACCTTTATCCACCCGGAATCGACTTTGTCGCGAGGCAGCAACACTTCGGAGAGTTAGCACACCCCATCTTAGGTATTCCAAGAGTTTCGTAAGAGTTAATAGAAATATTAGATGTATGATATCAAGTGTGTGTAGGTATTAAAGCGGAAGGTCGGCCCTAGATATTCTTTGAAAATAATTTTATTTTGCTTGTATCCTTGAAGGGTGTGAATTTTAATGAATCATATCCTTTCGCTTTAATTACTTTTATGCTTAACCATTTGATTGTAACCCTAATTATGATGATGTTGTTCCTCTTGTATTGATATCCTGTTAAATATTGTGAAAACTTCCTATTTTCTTGAATTATAGAATGCCTCCAAGAAGAAGAAGAATTGAATCAATTTCAATGGAAGTTCAACAAAGTGCTACAACCCCATCAATCGAACATGCCCTTCACCCCCGGACTGCAAGAAAATTTCAATTATTCTCAAATGTAATCCACCAACTTTCACTTTGGTCATGATCCTGTCAAGGTAAGAGTGGGTCGATCAGAGAAAAGATTTTCGATTTTTAGAATGTTCGGATCAAGAGTGTCTTCTGTGTAGGATTTCTTCTCAAGGACCACTGATTATTGGTGGGAATCTCGCGAAAAACATTTATCGCGCCCAGCTTAGAAAGCTTAACATGGGAAAGATTTAAAGAAGAGTCAGATGTGAAGTTTATTCCTCGCAACACCGAAGCGTAAGGAGATCGAATTTATGAATTTGAAGGTGGTTCTAAGACGGTAGCGTAATATGACAGAATTTTGTGCCTTAGCACGGTATGCACCGCATAAAGTGAAGTCGATGAGAAATGGCCGAGTTGTTTCGCTCGTGACTCGACAAGAAATTAGGGTCGTGTTAGCTGCACAACCTTCCTCGACGTATGCTGAAACGCTAAATCGCAAGCGCTGATATGGAAATGGAGCTGCAAGTGAAAAGTCTCGAGCCACCGCCTCAACTCGCACTCAACTTTCCTCAAAATCTGGACCACAGAGTAGAGATTCAAAGGAAAAGAAGGTGGGAAGATAAGAGTTTTGCAAGAAAAGCCTTTCCAGAGGCTCGTCAATCGTCGAAGGGTCATTTCGACCACCATCCCAAGGATTTCCTCAACCTCCTCGGCCAACTTAGAGTGCCGATATGTTCCCAAAGTGGAAAAGCTCATTCGGGATCCGTGGTTGGGAAGCAATACTTGTTACACTTATGACAATTCGCCACTACTCTTTAATTGTCCAAATCGTGCAAAATGCTGTGAAATAGTGGACAAAAACTTCTTCCAAACCCACCCAACCTCGAAAGCAATTGTCGGATATTCTTCTCAACCTCAATCTCGCACTGCAATCTTCCGTACCATTGGTTCAGATAACACCCCAAGTCGATTCAACCTCAATCCTTTCAAGCACAGACTCCAGAGCTTATGCTATCCATCAAGCAACTCAAGAGAACTCCGAAATTTGGCGGTATGGGACGTCCGATGGCGTATCTATTCTTATTCTTTTCGACATCGAGCCTCGCGATTCATTTATTTCATCCGCATGTGTAATTGCTTTTCACTTCCCATAAAGCAAGTTTAATCGAATTTTAATGTGTTCACCCTTTAAAGGGTCACTTTAGTTAATCAAGTATGTCCTAACTTAGAATTTGAGTTAGGATCCTAAAGCTAAAAAGTCAATCGTTGCGTTTATTGCCAATGAGGATGTAGACTTGATCCTAGGGATGGATTGGTTGACTAAAAATTTTGCTAAAATTCATTGTGAAAAGTGGAGATAGCCTTTCAACCACCGAAAAGAATCCACTTGTTTCTATGGATAGATGAAAAGAAGAGATGGATTCCCATAGTATCCGCTGCGATGGAGAAGATGATAAGATGCAAGAAAATCAGGTCTATCTAGTATACCGAATGAAAAGGATAAAATGGAAAAGAAAATAGAAGAGGTACCGTGGTAAGAGAATATTTAGATGTTTTAGGAGAATTGTCAAGCTTACCGAAATAGGCGCTAGATTTTGCGATAGATCTTGAACTCGGATCGCACCGTGTCGAAAGCTCCTTATCGAATGGCACCAAAGGAACTTCAAGAGTTGAAAGTTCGCCACAAGAACTTTTAGACATGGGTTTTATTCACCCAGGCATCGCCATAGAGAACACCGGTCCTTTTGTCAAGAAGAAAGATGGTACCTTAAGGATGTGCATTGATTATAGGGAGTTGAATAAATTGACATTAAAGAATAAGTATCCTCTCCTCGAATAGATGACTTGTTCGATCAACTTAGAGAAGCTCGTGTTCTCAAAGATCGACACGAGATCCGGATATCATCGCTTGAAGGTTAAATCGTAAGATATACCTAAGACACTTTTCTGGACGATATATGGTCACTACAATTTGTGGTAATGCTATTCGGGTTGACAAATGCTCCACTATATTCATGGACTTGATGAATCGAGTATTCCATGAATACCTTGATAAGTTCGTTTAGTATTTATTGATGATATTCTAATCTATTCAAAAGCGAAATGGAACATGAAATGCATTTAAGAATGGTGCTAGAAAAGTTGAGAGCGGAAAAGTTATACGCCAAGTTCAAGAATGTGAATTCGCCCAAGAAGTGAATTTTCTTGCCACATCGTTTCGCGGAAGGAATTAAAGTTGATCCGGAAAAGTGCAAGCGAAGTCTTAGAATGGAAGACCCCATCGACCGAACGAGATTCGCAGCTTAGCCTAGCGAGGATATTGCTGTAAGATTCATCAAGGATTTTCGAAATTGCTAGACCTATGACCCAACCTGCTATGGAAGGGAGTGAAATTTCGATGGACTCAAGAATGTGAAAATAGCCTGTGAACTCAAAGACAAGTCGACTTACGCACGGTATTGATAATACCAGATCCCGATAAAGAGTACACTCTTATACATGACGCGTCAAGAAAGGAATCGGAGGTGTCTTAATGCAAAATGGAAAGTAATCGCGCACGCCTCTCGCCATTAAGACCTCATGAGCTTAATTATCCCACGCACGACTTGGAGTTAGCCGTCGTGCACGCATTAAAGATTTGGAGACATTATCCGATGGAAAATGTGAGATTTATACGGATCATAAAAGTCTCAAGTATTTCTTCGAACAAAAGGATCGAATATGCGACAACGAAGATGGCTAGAATTGGTTAAAGATTATGATTGTGAAATTAAGTACCATCCCGGAAAAGCAAATGTTGTCGCCGATCGTTAGTAGAAAAAGTCGTGAAAGATTAGGACATCTCCTAACGAAAATGATGAATTGATTCGTGATTTCGAAAAGATGAGGTTGAGATTATATTACCTCACATACTATTCGAGGTATCATCGCAACGTTAGTTGTTGTACGGACTTGAGGGCTCGAATAATTGAAGCGCAGCGATATGATGATCAACTCGAGAAGTTACGAATGAAAATCCAACAGAGAACTATCTGCCAACGGCAGGTCAAGATAATGCGATTATGTTAGGAAATCGATTTACGTGCCCAATGATATGAAGTTAAAGATGAGATTATGAGCGAGCTCATAATGCTCCATATTCGCTCATCCGGGAACACCAAGATGTACAGAGATCCGAAGCAAGATTTAAATCCAGACAGAATGAAAAGAGAATAGCATTTTTGTCGAACGATGTTCGCATGCCAACAAGTCAAAGCACTCCATCGAGACCACATGGAAAGTTGCATCCTCTGGAAATTCCAGTGGAAATGGGATCATGTAGCAATGGACTTTGTGACGGGATTATCCAAGTCAAAACGTGAAACACATCGATTTGGGTAATAGTTGATCGATTAACGAAGAGTGCTCACTTTATCCCGATCCCCTACTTATGGAGCGAGATAAATTGGCACAAATATATATACGAAATAGTGTGATTGCATGGAGTGCCGATTTCGATTACTTCGGATCGCGACACCAAGTTCACCTTACGGTTTGGGTGAGTTTTAAAAGAATTAGGTACTAAATTGAACTTTAGTACAAACATTCCACCCACAAACCGATGGTCAAACAGAAGAACTATCCAGACGCTAGAAGATATGCTTAGAACGGTGGTGTTAGATAGAGGTGATCAATGGAACAAGCTCTTGCCGTTGGTTGAATTCGCATATAACAACGCTTATCGTGCTACGATTCAAATGGCACCATACGAAGCTTTATATGGCAAAGTGCGAGATCACCCTCTATTGGGATGAAGTCGGAGAAAGAAAAGTTCTAGTCCGGAGGCAATAGAAGAAATGATTCGATTGTGAAGCAAATCAGAAAAGGATGCAAGAAGCTCAAGATAGATGTAAATCTTATGCAGATAACCGTCGATCCGAATTGAAATTTGATCACGGAGATAAAGTTTTCCTAAAGTCTCGCCAACCAAAGGAGTTCACCGCTTTGGAATTAAAGGAAAACTTAAGCCAAGATTTATTGGTCCTTATGAGATTATAGAAAAGTGGGACCAGCTTGTTACCGACTAGCTCTACCGCCTAGTTTCGGTAATATTCATGACGTATCCATGTGTCCCACTCAGAAATATATCTATGATCCTAAGCATATAATACATCAAGAGGAGATTATTTTGAGCGGACTTGAGCTATGAGGAAAGACCGTAATGCATTTTAGAGCAGAAAAGAGCGGTTAAGGAATAAGTCCATTCCTTAGTAAAGTCCAATGGAGTCGCTATGGTCTGAAGAAGCAACATGGAATTAGAAGATCGATGAAGAAAGATATCCGAATTATTTTCTAAGGTACGAAATTTCGAGGACTAAATTATTTTAAGGGAGAGAATGTAGTAACCCGAAAATCTTTTAGTTTTAATTAGAGATTAATAAAGTATATTTAGGGGCTTATGCTTCATTTAACTCATAGAAATTTATAAAGAGACGATAAGGAATTATTAATCGATAAAATTCGATTAGTTCTTAATTGAAGAATATGAAATTAGAAAATGAAGAGATTAATTAGAAATGAGTTTTATTATGATAAAATATGAATTATGTGATTATTAATGTGTTTGAATGAAAATGTTATTAAATAGAAATTTTACTATGAAATGCATTAATTATTTTTGCATGTTAATTTCCTAATAAATTGAGATGAATTATTGTTCAAGCTATTAATTGGCATGAATAAAATATTTATTATTATTATTTAGTGATAAAGGAATTATTTGTTATAATTTTCAAAATTTTAGGAATTTAAGTGTTCTAGTTAAATTTTAATGTATGAAAGAATTTGATTTATGTTATATGAAATCAATTTCAATCATGGATATAATTTGTAGTTGTAATTTAAATTTTGTTAGAATATAGTTTTACTTATTAAAATATACTAAGGTATGACATTAGTAATTTTGGAGGTATACTTATAAATTTATGGAAATTAGTGCTTAATGTAAATGAAATGAAGATAAATGTACATGAAATGCAAATTAATATTCTAGAATATTACAAGCAACATAAGATCATCTTCTACCTTAATTTTCATCACATTTTCACACACACACAAGCACACACTAAATTTTTGTTTCACATCTAATACATATTTAAGTGGAGAATTAGTGGTAAATCACTTCAACTAAGGTAATTACTTTATTTAAGTTAAGTTTTGTGATTTAAATTGATAAATATGATCTTCTTATGTCTTGTAATTTTCAAAAATTAGGAAGTTTAAATTAAGGTTGATTTGTTTAATTTTGCTATGTTTATCGATTTAATTATGCTTATGAAGTATTAATCACATGATCTATGGTTTTAATTCTTTCATTTGCTAAAGTTGGTAAATTAAAGTATTGAATATGAACGCTAATTTTTGCATGTGAAGTATGTGATGTGATTTAGTTGAATTGAGCCTAGATATATGTTTAGGAATAGAAATAAGATCATATAATCAAAGAAATAAAAATTAAATCATGTATGCTTAATCTTGAAATTTTCGAAAATAATGAGTTGTAAGAACTTAAGGATTTTGATTTTATTTGATCCATTTGATATGATATTTGGGATCTAGAGTATAAATAATGTATAGTATGAAATTATAGAATTTAATACATATATATAGGTAGAAACCGAAAATTTAAAGAAAAAGGGCAAGGAAGAAACTTGATGTTCTTGATTTTATTTGATTAATTTGATATCATTTTTGAGATGTAGAGTATGAATAATGCATAAGATGTATTTATAAGAATTTAATCCAAGTTTATACATTTATCCCAAAATTTTCAAAATAAGGGATTTTAAGAACTTGAGTTGTTGATTTTATTTGATCCATTTGATATTATTTTTAGATCTAGAGTAAATATAATGCTTAGAATTAATTTATGGGAATTTTGAACATATATATTAAAAGATGAAAAATCAAAGTTTAGTGTAAAGTTATGATTTTATGTGATAAATTGATCAAGATTTACAATGATTATGGAATAATGATCATTGATGATGAATAAGTATAAATGTGAGTCATTTGATACTAAGTGAATTTTAGATAATGAAATATTTAAGGATTTCTATAAACATGGTTGAAGGGCATAATGTAATAATAATGTAAACGAACGAGTTCGAACTGTTTTAAATTCCTAAATGTATATTTAAGTATATGGTGATGAATTGGGAGTTTGGGATGAATTTGAATGAGTTTTGATTGATTTTGGCGATCTATATTATAAATGTTACTCACTAAATTTCGGTAGAATTTGTTTATTAGTTAGACGCTTTGAAATTCTAATCGACAAAATTTTGATAAGTAGTTAAATAAATAAGAAAGGTTGCTACATTCAATAATAATTTTATGTTACAAGGATCAAGTGGGCAAGAACGAAAGAACGAACAATTTGAAAAGTGGAGTAAAGGTGACTATTAATCAAAGGGCATTTCTTAACTATCTTTTAATGAATATCTCGATGAATTATTTATTTCTCAAAATGAAAGTGCATGTTTTGTAAATGAGTTGACTTGCCTATTTTAGCATATGATTATGCCTATCTACTAGATCATAGACGACGCCGGGCTCAGGCCGGATGATCTCCCAAGACGAGTCGTGTGTACACAAGGACGATCGGGAGCCTTGGACCGATCACGGTATTGAGAGGAGGCTCACCTCTCGTACCTAGAAAGGAGCAGAGATATGGTATCCGTGGATGGGAGCCCATGGGACCCACACGAAAGATTGCCGCATAGCATGAGATAGAATGTTAAAAGCATGCATCATGAAATGTTTTATATGAGAAAAGCTAACACAGTTATTTCACTAAACCCCGTGTTAGAAATATAAGTGGCAAGTCAATTATGTTTTACGGCAAAGGCCCACCGAGTACTTTTCTATGCTCACGCCTCGCATATGTTTTCCTTATATGCAGTTAAGCGAGGAGATGGCGCAAAGGACATCGAGCTAGGGGTTTTGATCATGTACATAAATCTTTTGTCATGCCCAGAGTCAGGTCTTCATACACAATTCTCGACCACCTTATCTCGTCAGGTAAACTCGAATTTTGTTGACACCAATATGAAACCATCGCTCTTGAATGTCCTCGAACTTGGTATACTTGATGTATATAAATATGATGGTTGTTGTTGATGATCTTGTTAGAGGTGGGAATTGTTTCAGTTGGTTTATTATCGCTTTTGGATATTTGGACTATCCTATTTTCAAACGAAACCTCGCGAAATTTTTGTAAAACCTCGCAACTTGAACATTCGAGTTATCTCTATTGAGAAATTATGATCTAAACTACCGCATAGTCACAACTTGTGTGCTTAATTAGCTAGTTAATTAAGTAATTAATAGTGATTACTTGATTAGTTAGTTAATTAAGTAGGCGGTCGTGACAGAGGGTATCGAGCAATGTTTGGTTCTCTGCTGCTGGCTTATTTAGCCCAAATCTATTTCGAAAAAAAAAAAACCTCGAGTCCTAAAAGGTGAATAATATGGTAATGCTCAGTGATCCAACTCCGCCTCCAAAACAGCCAAGTATGATAATTTTAATATTTTCAAGATTTAATGTAAGTGATGAATGAAATGTTAAGATGGACTATTATGGAATGGCTAAGTATATATATATTTATCGCTTTTTTCGTTATAAATTTTATAAGAGGATGGCGAGAACTTGAATAATTTCAAAGAAGTTTACTTCTGCTAGACTTCACGAATAGGAAAAACGGGTGATGGTTATAAATACAAGGCTCCTATTCAGGACATAGATCCGTGATTAAGTGTGGAAGGTAGTTAGAAGGTATGGTGTAGTAGATTAAGATAGAGTGCCTCAGTTAGTGCAGGCCTTGCCTCTTAGATGTGTGGATGGGCCTCAGAGGTTGCCTAGATTTTGCTTGTCCAGAACTAGAGGATTTCATGAGTTTAGTACGGGAACAGTTTCGTATATCCAATATTCCTCCTGTTAGTTAATTTATTCTTCTAACTCAGTTGTGTTGATACTCATCGTGAATTAGATGATATTCTAGTTTCTTGAGACCCTAAATGAACTTGAAAGTGTTAAATTGGAGTTGAAAATGCGATACATATTCAAATGTTTTGTCTGCTTATCTTCTGGATTATTTGTTGATTGTATATAATCCCGACTAAGTTCTTTGGAGATGGATCTGTATGATCATTCTTTGTATAAGAACCCTTTCTATTTGAATCTTTTTTTTTTACTTCAGAGGTGATAATAACTTTCCTACCTGTTCCCGATACTTCAGAAATAGAAAATTAATGGGCACCTCTACCTTTCAGCCTTTATCCACCCGGGAATTGACTTTGTCAGTGAGGCGTGCAACACTTCTGGAGAGTTAGCACACCCCATCTTAGGTATTCCAGTAGTTTCAGAAGAGTTAATAGAAATATTAGATGTATGATATCAAGTGGTGTGTAGGTATTAAAGCGGGAAGGTCGCCCTAGATATTCTTTGAAAATAATTTTATTTTGCCTTGTATCCTTTAGAAGGTGTGAATTTTAATGAATCATATCCTTTCGCTTTAATTACTTTTATGCTTAACCATTTGATTGTAACCCTAATTATGATGATGTTGTTCCTCTCGTATTGATATCCCGTTAAATATTGTGAAAACTTCCTATTTTCTTGAATTATAGAATGCCTCAAGAAGAAGAAGAATTGAATCAATTTCAATGGAAGTTCAACAAAGTGCTACAACCCATCAATCGAACATGCCCTTCACCCCGGACCGCAAGAAAATTTCTCGAATTATTCTCAAATGTAATCCACCAACTTTCACTGGTCGGCGATCCTCATCAAGGTAAGAGTGGGTCGATCCAGAAAAGATTTTCGATTTTTAGAATGTTCGGATCAAGAGTGTCTTCTCGTGTAGGATTTCTTCTCGAGGACCAAATGATTATTGGTGGGAATCTCGCCAAAAACATTTACAGCCCAGCTTAGAAAGCTTAACATGGGAAAGATTTAAAGAAGAGCTGTATGTGAAGTTTATTCCGCATGACTACCCAAGCGAAGGAGATCGAATTTATGAATTTGAGCGGGGTTCTAAGACGGTAGCGTAATAATATGTGAATTTTGTGCCTAGCACGGTATGCACCGCATAAAGTGAAGTCGATGAGAAATGGCCGAGCTGTTTCGCTCAGACTCGACAAGAAATTAGGGTCGTGTTAGCTGCACAACCTTCCTCGACGATCTCAAACGCTAAATCGAGCGTTGGATATGGAAATGGAGCTGCAAGTGAAAAGTCTCGAGCCACCGCCTCAACTCGACTCAACTTTCTCAAAACTGGACCAGCAGAGTAGAGATTCAAAGGAAAAAGAATGGAAGATAAGAGTTTTGCGAGAAAGAAGTTTTCCAGAGGCTCGGTCAATCGTCGAAAGTGGTCATTTCACCACCATCCCAAGGATTTCCTCAACCTCCTCGCGCCAACTTAGAGTGCCGATATGTTCCCAAAGTGGAAAAGCTCATTCGTGGATCCGCGTTTGGGAAGCAATACTTGTTACACTTATGGACAATTCGCCACTACTCTTTTAATTGTCCAAATCGTACCAAAATGCCAGGAAATAGTGGACGAAAAACTTCTTCCAAACCCACCCAACCTCTGAAAGCAATTGCTGGATATTCTTCTCAACCTCAATCTCAGTACCTGCAATCTTCCGTACCATTGGTTCAGGATAACACCCCAAGTCAGATTCAACCTCAATCCTTTCAAGTACAGACTCTTAGAGCTTATGCTATCCATCGAAGCAACTCAAGAGAACTCCGGAAATTTGGCTGTATGGGACGTCGAATGGCGACCTATTCTTATTCTTTTCGAGCACGGAGCCTCGCATTCATTTATTTCATCCGCATGTGTATTGCTTTTCAGCCTTCCCATAAAGCAAGTTGAATCGAATTTTAATGTGTTCACCCTTTAAAGCGGTCACTTTAGTTAATCAAGTATGTCCTAACTTAGAATTTGAGTTAGGATCCCTAAAGCTAAAAGTCAATCGCTATGCTTATTGCCAATGAGGATGTAGACTTGATCCTAGGATGGATTGGTCGACTAAAAATTTTGCTAAAATTCATTGTGAAAAGGGAGATAGCCTTTCAACCACCGAAAAGAATCCACTTGTTTCATGGGATAGATGAAAGAAGAGATGGATTCCCATAGTATCTCGCTGCGATGGAGAAGATGATAAGATCGAAGAAAATCGGGTCTATCTAGTATACCCGAATGAAAAGGATAAAATGGAAAAGAAAATAGAAGAGGTACCGTGGTAAGAGAATATTTAGATGTTTTCCGAGAAATTGTCAAGCTTACCGCCGAATAGGCGCTTAGATTTTGATAGATCTTGAACCCGGATCGGCACTGTGTCGAAAGCTCCTTATCGAATGGCACCAAAGGAACTTCAAGAGTTGAAAGTTCGCCACAAGAACTTTTAGACATGGTTTTATTCGACCCAAGGCATCGCCATGGGCACCACGGTCCTTTTGTCAAGAAGAAAGATGGTACCTTAAGGATGTGCATTGATTATAGGAGTCAATAAATCGACATTAAAGAATAAGTATCCTCTCCTCGAATAGATGACTTGTTCGATCAACTTAGAGAAGCTCGTGTGTTCTCAAAGATCGACCGAGATCCGGATATCATCGCTTGAAGGTTAAATCGTAAGATATACCTAAGACAACTTTTCTGGACGATATATGGTCACTACGAATTTGTGGTAATGCCATTCGGGTCGACAATGCTCCAGCTATATTCATGGACTTGATGAATCGAGTATTCCATGAATACCTTGATAAGTTCGTTTAGTATTTATTGATGATATTCTAATCTATTCAAAAGCGAGAACATGAAATGCATTTAAGAATGGTGCTAGAAAAGTTGAGAGCGGAAAAGTTATCGCCAAGTTCAAGAATGTGAATTCGCTCCAAGAAGTGAATTTTCTTGCCACATCGCTTCGCGGAAGGAATTAAAGTTGATCCGAAAAGTGCAAGCAGTCTTAGAATGGAAGACCCCATCGACCCGTAACGAGATTCGCAGCTTCTTAGCCTAGCAGGATATTACGTAAGATTCATCAAGGATTTTCAAAATTGCTGACCCATGACCCAACCTGCTGTGGAAGGGAGTGAAATTTCATGGACTCAAGAATGTGAAAATAGCTTCCAGAACTCAAAGACAAGTCGACCTGCACCCAGATTGATAATACGGATCCCGATAAAGAGTACACTTTATACGATGCCAAGAAAGGAATCGGAGGTGTCTTAATGCAAAATGGAAAAGTAATCGCGTCGCCTCTCGCCGCTTAAGACCTCATGAGCTTAATTATCCTCGCATGACTTGGAGTTAGCCGCCGTCACGCATTAAAGATTTGGAGACATTATCCATGGATCAAAATGTGAGATTTATACGGATCATAAAAGTCAAGTATTTCTTCGAACAAAAGGATCTGAATATGCGACAACGAAGATGGCTAGAATTGGTTAAAGATTATGATTGTGAAATTAAGTACCATCCCGGAAAAGCAAATGTTGTCGCCGATGCGTTAAGTTTCAAAAAGTCGGAAAGATTAGACATCTCCTAACGAAAATGATGAATTGATTCGTGATTTCGAAAAGATGAGGTTGAGATTATATTACCTCCACATACTATTCGAGGTATCATCGCAACGTTAGTTGTTGTACCGGACTTGAGGGCTCGAATAATTGAGCGCGATATGATGATCAACTCGAAGTTACGAATGAAAATCCGAGCAGGAGAACTATCGGACATGCAGGTGAAGATAATGCGATTATGTTAGGAAATCGATTCGTGCCCAATGATATGAAGCTAAAGATGAGATTATGAGCGAGCTCATAATGTTCCATATTCGCTCATCCCGGAACACCAAGATGTACAGAGATCCAAGCAAGATTTCGTCAGACAGAATGAAAAGAGAAATAGCATTTTGTCGAACGATGTTCGCATGCCAACAAGTCAAAGCACTCCATCGAGACCACATGGAAAGTTGCATCCTCCGGAAATTCCAGTGGAAATGGGATCATGTAGCAATGGACTTTGTGACGGATTGTCCAAGTCAAAACGTGGAAACACATCGATTTGGGTAATAGTTGATCGATTAACGAAGAGTGCTCACTTTATCCCGATCCACGTACTTATGGAGCAGATAAATTGGCACAAATATATATACGAGAAATAGTGTGATTGCATGGAGTGCCGATTTCGATTACTTCGGATCGCGACACCAAGTTCACCTTACGGTTTTGGGTGAGTTTTCAAAAAGAATTAGGTACTAAATTGAACTTTAGTACAAAGATTCCACCCACAAACCGATGGTCAAACAGAAAGAACTATCCGTGACGCTAGAAGATATGCTTAGAACAAAGTGGTGTTAGATAGAGGTGATCAATGGGAACAAGCTCGCCGTTGGTTGAATTCATATAACAACGATTTATCGTGCTACGATTCAAATGGCACCATACGAAGCTTTATATGGCAAAAGTGCGGATCACCCTCTATTGGGATGAAGTCGGAGAAAGAAAAGTTCTAGGTCTTGAGGCAATAGAAGAAATGATTCAGATTGTGAAGCAAATCAGAAAAGGATGCAAGCTCAAGATAGATGAAATCTTATGCGAGATAACCGTCGATCCGAATTGAAATTTGATGCGGGAGATAAAGTTTTCCTAAAGTCACGCCAACCAAAGGAGTTCACCGCTTTGGAATTAAAGGAAAACTTAAGCCAAGATTTATCGGTCCTTATGAGATTATAGAAAAGTGGGACCATTGCTTACCGACTAGCTCTACCGCCTAGTTTCGATAATATTCATGACGATTCCATGTGTCCCACTCAGAAATATATCTATGATCCTAAGCATATAATACATCAGAGGAGATTATTTTGAGCGGACTTGAGCTATGAGGAAAGACCGAATGCATTTTAGATGAAAAAGCGAAGCTAAGGAATAAGTCCATTCCTTAGTAAAAGTCCAATGGAGTCGCCATGGTCTAGAAGAAGCAACATGGAATTAGAAGATCGATGAAAGAAAGATATCCGAATTATTTTCTAAGGTACGAAATTTAGAGGACGAAATTATTTTAAGGGAGAGAATGTAGTAACCAAAATCTTTTAGTTTTAATTAGAGATTAATAAAGTATAATTAGGGCTTAAAAGCCATTTAACTCATAGAAATTTATAAAGAGACGATATAAGGAATTATTAATCGATAAAAATTGATTAGTTCTTAATTGAAGAATATGAAATTAGAAAATGAAGAGATTAATTAGAAATGAGTTTTATTATGATAAAATATGAATTATGTGATTATTAATGTGTGTTTGAATGAAAATGTTATTAAATAGAAATTTTACTATGAAATGCATTAATTATTTTGCATGTTAATTTCCTAATAAATTGAGATGAATTATTGTTCAAGCTATTAATTGGCATGAATAAAATATTTTATTATTATTATTTAGTGATAAAGGAATTATTTGTTATAATTTTCAAAATTTTAGGAATTTAAGTGTTCTAGTTAAATTTTAATGTATGAAAGAATTTGATTTATGTTATATGAAATCAATTTCAATCATGGATATAATTTGTAGTTGTAATTTAAATTTTGTTAGAATATAGTTTTACTTATTAAAATATACTAAGGTATGACATTAGTAATTTTGGAGGTATACTTATAAATTTATGGAAATTAGTGCTTAATGTAAATGAAATGAAGATAAAATGTACATGAAATGCAAATTAATATTCTAGAATATTACAAGCAACATAAGATCATCTTCTACCTTAATTTTCATCACATTTTCGGCACACACACACACAAGCACACACTAAATTTTTGTTTCACATCTAATACATATTTAAGTGGAGAATTAGTGGTAAATCACTTCAACTAAGGTAATTACTTTATTTAAGTTAAGTTTTTGTGATTTAAATTGATAAATATGATCTTCTTATGTCTTGTAATTTTCAAAAATTAGGAAGTTTAAATTAAGGTTGATTTGTTTAATTTTTGCTATGTTTATTGATTTAATTATGCTTATGAAGTATTAATCACATGATCTATGGTTTTAATTCTTTCATTTGCTAAAGTTGGTAAATTAAAGTATTGAATATGAACCCTAATTTTTGCATGTGAAGTATGTGATGTGATTTAGTTGAATTGAGCCTAGATATATGTTTAGGAATAGAAATAAGCATCATATAATCAAAGAAATAAAAAAATTAAATCATGTATGCTTAATCTTGAAATTTTCAAAATAATGAGTTGTAAGAACTTAAGGATTTTGATTTTATTTGATCCATTTGATATGATATTTGGGATCTAGAGTATAAATAATGTATAGTATGAAATTATAGAATTTAATACATATATATAGGTAGAAACCGAAAATTTAAAGAAAAGGGCAAGGAAGAAACTTGATGTTCTTGATTTTATTTGATTAATTTGATATCATTTTTGAGATGTAGAGTATGAATAATGCATAAGATGTATTTATAAGAATTTAATCCAAGTTTATACATTTATCCCAAAATTTTCGAAAATAAGGGGATTTTAAGAACTTGGAGTTGTTGATTTTATTTGATCCATTTGATATTATTTTTTAGATCTAGAGTAAATATAATGCTTAGAATTAATTTATGGGAATTTTTGAACATATATATTAAAAGATGAAAAATCAAAGTTTAGTGTAAAGTTATGATTTTATGTGATAAATTGATCAAGATTTACAATGATTATGGAATAATGATCATTGATGATGAATAAGTATAAATGTGAGTCATTTGATACTAAGTGAATTTTAGATAATGAAATATTTAAGGATTTCTATAAACATGGTTGAAGGGCATAATGTAATAATAATGTAAATGAATGAGTTTGAACTTGTTTTAAATTCCTAAATGTATATTTAAGTATATGGTGATGAATTGGGGAGTTTGGGATGAATTTGAATGAGTTTTGATTGATTTTGGCGATCTATATTATAAATGTTACTCTGCCGAAATTTCGGTAGAATTTGTTTATTAGTTAGACGTTTTGAAATTCTAATCGACAAAATTTTGATAAGTAGTTAAATAAATAAGAAAGGTTGCTAAATTAATAATAATTTTATGTTACAAGGATCAGTGGGCGAGGAAGAACGTAAAGAACAAACAATTTGAAAAGTGGAGTAAAGGTGACTATTAATCAGGTGGGCATTTCTTAACTATCTTTAATGGTCATCGATGAATTATTTATTTCTCAAACGAAAGTGCATGTTTTGTAAATGAGTTGACTTGCCTATTTTAGCATATGCATTATGCTATCTACCGATCATAGACGACGTCGGGCTTGTCTTGGATGATCTCCCAAGACGAGTCGTGTGTACACAAGGATGATCGGGGAGCCTTCAGACCGATCACGGTATTGAGAGTGAGCTACCTCTCTGTACCTAGAAAGGAGCGTAGATATGATATCCGTGAGCGGGAGCCTATGGACCGACACGGAAGATTGCCGCATAGCATGAGATAGAATGTTAAGAAGCATGCATCATGAAATGTTTTATATGAGAAAAGCTAACACAGTTATTTCACTAAAACCCCGTGTTAGAAATATAAGTGTGAAGTCAATTATGTTTTATGGCGGTGCCAGAGTACTTTTCGATGCTCACGCCTCGCATATGTTTTCCTTATATGCAAGTTAAGCGAGAGATGGCGGCGAAAGGACACCGAGCTAGGGTTTTGATCATGTACATAAATCTTTGTCATGCCCCGAGAGTTGTGTCTTCATACACAATTCTCGACCACCTTATCTGTTGTGCAAACTCAAATTTTGTTGACACCAATATGAAACCATCGCTCTTGAATGTCCTTGAACTTGGTATACTTGATGTATATAAATATGATGGTTGTTGTTGATGATCTTGTTAGAGGTCGGGAATTGTTTCGATTGGTTTATTGTCGTTTTGGGTATTTGGACTATCCTATTTTCAAACGAAACCCGGAGAAATTTTGTAAAACCTTGGCAACTTGAACATTTGAGTTATCTCTATTGAGAAATTATGATCTAAACTACCGCATAGTCATGACATGTGTGCTTAATTAGCTAGTTAATTAAGTAATTAATAGTGATTACTTGATTAGTTAGTTAATTAAGTAGGCGGGTCGTGACAATATAGAAAAAAACTATATAAAAAATATTCCAAAAATAAATTTCAACTTTCGTGCTTTCTCAACCACAATATTATTTATTAATTTTTGACAATATATTTAATCTATCTTACATAGTTGATTTTTTTACGAACTTATTTAACCATCTTTATTATGACCTATAATGAAACCAAGTGTTATATTTCATAATCAATTTCATATTTTCTATTATACATATTTAGTAAAATAATTCAAAAAAATCTTCTAGATAATAATCACAATAACAATATATCATTATAAAAAATTAAAGAGAAGAGTTTTGTTTTGAGAAGCTGATGCTTCAACTTAATTTATAGATTTATTTTTAATTGTTTTGTATTAATAAGTATAGAGATATGGAAGACAAATTTGATAATAAAAACTAGGTTAAAAAAATTCTGAAAAAATAAAATAGATCTATACAAGAAAAGCTAGAAATATATAAATTCTACTACATAACCAATTATAACAAAAAAATTAAAATAAACATAAAAAGACCAATCTTAATTGTGAAAAATTAGTTAAGAAAAAAAAATCTACAACATAAGTCACATAACTAATTAATACAAAAACTTCAAATTATAACAAACAAAGCATTAACTAGGTGGGTTCGCATGGTGAGAGGTCACAAGTGCTCAACCCCACCAAACGCCTCTATGAGTTTGAGCACACACCTGGTTTTCCAAGTGTGGTTTACATCTGTGTGTGTTTTTGCGCTATTGCAGCAGAACGTGGGTTTTACCCTTGCACTTAAGGTAGCAGTGCATGTTCTCCATGATATAAAAAAAAAGGAATTGAACCCAAGACCTTGAAATATAACAAAAATAATTTTACCACTACACCACAATGTTCTTTTGTAAGACTAATAGCATATTCTATATATATATATATATATATATATAGAAATAAATATATATACATGAAATTACTAATATAACCCTAGTATTTTCTAGAATTCCAGGAGGGCCCAGTGCCCCCACTGCCCCCCCTCTAGGTCCGCCCCTGCATATAGTCGACAAGTTATGTGAATGTATCATCCGCCAATCAACTGGAGTCGACAAGTTTGCCTATTGAAAGTTGAGGCATTTTCTTTGCTCAGAAGCATCTGTAACTCAGACCTTCCAGATTAGAATAAACAGCTTCTGGTCAAGCTCAAATCTAGCAGCAATGGAAGGGTCTCCCTTGAGCATCATCAGAAGTCCACCGAACGAGACATATATATCCCTGGAGCCAAACCAAAATAGCCAGAGTAAACGAGTCAACAACACTTAAAACAGCCAGCCATAAATTTCACATGAAATGACTGGTCATCCTTCAACATAAGCTGAGTTTCATACTACATAGTACACCCCATCCCCCAACCTCGTTGAGGTGAAGTGCACACATATTATGTATGGCAGACTAACTACTGTGTATTAATAAGGACAATGGATATGCTGAGAAATATATTTTGATGAATGCAGCACATGGTTGGGAAACATACGCTTTGACTTGCTTCTCTCTAGATTCCTCGGAGATTCTGTACAATTTTCCTTGCATGACATAGTCGAACTTGTCTGCAAGCGATTTCTTGTTACCCTGAAATCAAAGAGTAGATAAGAGTCGACAATCATTCAATATTACAAATATCTGGAGCACTGGTTGAATCATCTGCAATCCTATGCAGTGCACATAATATAGCAGTCAATAGCATAACGACGTAAAACAAGATATTGCAATTGAACACGAAAGATTTGCGAGCTCTAACCACCAGCACATGGAAACATTGAAGCAATAAAATCTACGTTAATTTTTAGTAATCGGTTCTTTATATAAGACTAAGAAAAACAAGAATGTCATAGCTATTAATTCACAAATGGAAATGGAGAAGAAAGTGAGGACAAAGACAAATTGTTCGGTGTTGAACAGAATTATGCATTTCAATTCAAAAGCAAAACTAGACATTCCTTTTGGAGCTCCTACGGTCCAGTCAAGGGGATTGAAGGCATGGCCACCAATTACATAGACACCAAGCTGTTAAGTAATGCATACTCTACATAATTCGCAACCTCTATTCCTTATATTTTTAAAGGATCAACAGCAGTATATTCCAAGTAAAATCCCACAAATCGAAGTGTAAGCTAACTGTTATGTATCATGATAATACCTAGCACTAGTTTTTTTGTGATGTTCAGCTAAAATAGCCACTAATGATACTTCGAGATCAAACTAGGAGCATACATAAATGCCCAAGTGTGTCTAAACATTTATTTCCCAATCTATTACCTAATTAGAAAGAATCTAAGTCATCATGAATTGCAGAGACTCATGAACTCAAAACAGATAGGATCATGATTTTACCGGAGTGTAATAACCAGAATCGGGTGTTCCGTCCAAGTTGAGAGTGGATGCTAATACCATCATGAACTTCTCCCCACCATGCATAGGATAAATCTCAGTGTTGATATCAAGGTGCATCAGCATGTCAAACTGCTCACTCCTAGCAGAAATGCGAGAGACTAAGGAAAAACCACCAACTCATAATAGTCAGAACATTTCCGAGGTCGAAAAAAATTCAACAACATGTCACATTTCAGGGATACTTCAAGGAGATAACAAATTAGAGCTACAAGCAACAATCAAGTCCAAGGATGAGAACAAAGACATAATTGGATTGTACTCAACCAGCAGTTTATATCATTGACGGTTTTGTCGATGGTAAATTTTCGAGATGTTAAGTCATATATAATTTAGCTTAAATTTGAAATCGTGGTAAAATCAATAAAGTCATTAAGTTTATGTATTTTGTGATACTTTTAAAGTTCGTGAAAAAAACCAAAATTGGCTCAAAGTTGGTGTGTTTATGCACCAATAATCTTTCAATAGACAAAACCTTCAGTGATATATTATGTTTTTCGCACTATTAGCTCAAGAGTTTTGTTTAGAATCTGCAGCATAATTCTAATATCTTTCTGATTTATATATCTTTAATCGGGTTTCAGCTTCAATTCCGAATATGCGAGACTAAAAAATCAATTCCAAGGCAAATCGGGAAAACGTAGAAGTTGCTGAGGACGACGGATGGGAGAAACTGGATGAAGATTTCATTGATGAAGATTGGGAGATTGTCTGAGAAAATATACTCTACAGTACTTTCCAATTCAATACTAGCTTTCGGGAAAGTTTTCCATATATATATATGACATGTTTTCAAAAAGTATTTATCGTCTATGGTTGGATTAGTTTCTATTTCATTACATAACTTAAGGATCAATTGTTATTTCCTTCTAATAAGTTAGGATAGACTAAAGTTATTGGCTTTATTTATGTTTTTGGATTGTCTAAGAATAAATATGGTATGTACAAATTGTGTTTGAAATTAAATGTTTTTTTAACATCATTTATATGTTTTTGGATTATATATATATATATATATATATATATATATATATATATAGTTTGTAGACTGTAATTGTGTTTGAAATTATTGGGTTTATTTGTACTTTGAACAGGGGAACTATATGGATTGGATAAATGAAGGATTTATTTGTTCTTGAAAGTGTGAAACTATATGTATTGAATAAATGATTTATTTGGATGGCTTAAGTTTGACTAAGTTTTTGACTTGGTTCTCTTGCTCTAATGATGATGATGATGATGATCATAATAATAATAATAATATAGTTAGCAAATAAAAATTTTGTCGAATTTTAGATAATTTAACTTTATGAACGGTTTATGCACATCAACATATCTTAAATACCCTAAATTCATTTTCTTGAGTATATAGTGAATAAAAACAATAATTGAATTTATTTGAGATATATTCCCTTCGTCCGACCCAAGATGACTTGTATTTCTTTTTGGATTGTTCAATCCAAGATGGTTTGTTTCCTTTTTAAGAAATATTTATCTCTTCAAAAATTGTAGGACCTATCTACTTTTTATCACTTTAAATACTTTATACCCGTACCGAAAAAAAATGGATCGTGGGATGGAGGGAGGGAGTATTAGATAATAAATTATCGATTGTTGAGAGTAGGTAGAAATTAGATAGAAACAACATATGATACAAATACAATACTAGCTAGTTGATATTATTCTGAGAAATTAATTCTGCAACGTCCTTTTCCCTATCTTCCAGCTTCTGAGACTTCACAAACTTACTCATTTTCATTCACAACTCTCTCCATTTGCTCCATTTTCTGCTATACTTGAGAGAAATAACAATCATGGCAGCTTATGCAGCTCTAGTTTCGCTTATGCATGTGGTGGATAACCTTCAGCTTCATCCTCGCCCTCCTATTTCTCTTCACAAAAACCAAGTTCTTCTCCTCACTGAAAAGGTTACTTTCCTCGAAAATTTTCTGGAAGGCTATAATCCCCATCCGGACTACACCACAGAAGCGGATCCTTTGGAGATTCGCATTGTGGATGCAGCTTATGCAGCTGAAGACGTGATTGAATCCCATATTGTGGATCAGATCACAAGAAGTGATGGAGAAAATATCAACCCCGATGCCTTATATGATGAGCTACAGAAGGTGATTGAAGAATTGGGGTTGATCCAAAAGAGGCCATGGAAATCAAACAGACTCAACATCTGATGCAGAGAAAGTCAACGCCTCCTGATTCGTTCAGATCTTCTTCGATTGCGGAGAAGACTAACATGGTGGGTGCTGATAATCTCAAGCTTCAAATTTTCTACAAGCTCACTTCCGATCGCTGTGATCTCCAAATCATTCCCATTGTAGGAATGGGCGGCTCGGGTAAGACAACTCTTGCCATAAACATTTATCAAGACCGTCGTATTAAGGATCATTTTCAAATTTCTGCTTGGGCTACCATCTCTCAAGAGTTTAGTATGTCAGGAATTCTAATAGAAGTTCTTCGTCAATTAGGTCGAAACGTTGATCAAAGAAGATTGAGTGAGGATGAAATAGGAGATATACTGTATAAACATCTATTCGGTAGAAAATACTTGATTATAATGGATGATATGTGGAGTATTGAAGCATGGAAAGGAGTAAAGTCATTTCTACCAAATAACCAAAATGGTAGCAGAATAGTCGTAACAACAAGACTATCAATTTTGGCTTCTAAATTATCAAACTCTGATAGCCTTGAGATGAGTCTTTTGGATGAGGCTAATAGTTGGGACCTTCTCTCCAAAACTGTGTTTGGGGAAAAAGGTTGCCCAATAGAATTGGAGGAAATTGCAAAGAAAGTAGGAAAAAATTGCAAGGGACTTCCGTTATCAATTGTTGTGGTCGGAGGATTTTTGGCTAAGTCCAAACACACACGAGTTTGGGAATACGTAGAAGAAAACTTAAATTCGGTAGTAAATTTAGAGGACGATGAGCGTTGCTTAAAAATATTACACTTGAGCTATAAGCAACTGCCGATTTATCTGAAACCATGTTTTCTCTATATGGGAGTTTTCCCCGAAGATCATTCGATTCGTATCTCATGGCTTGTTAAATTGTGGGTGGCTGAAGGATTTTTAAAACCAGTAAATGGGAAAAGCTTGGAAGAGATAGCAGAAGAGTATTTATTAGATCTTATTGGTAGAAATCTCATTTTAGTTGATGAGGTTGGTAGTATTGGAAATATAAAAAGGTGCAAAATTCATGACTTGCTGAAAGACTTGTGCTTGAGAGAAGCTAAAAAAGAAAGGTTTTATACAGTTACTCCTCAAGAGATAGTAAATGGGCAACGCCGCATTGTTATTTCAAATACAAATGAACATATAAATGCGTTGTCGTCTATGCCACTTGCTCGTTCTTTGATGTGTAATCTTGACAGACCACAAGTACGCAATGGAAGCCCACGACAGCACAACAACAATGGTGCAAAAACCAAAACCCATCTTCATTTTAACTGATGATTTATGCCGCTTGCACTTTTAATTGCTTGTTCTTGTATTTTATTTTATGAGAAAGATTCCTTTTTATAGGAGTTAAAAACTATTAGCTATCTACATTACTCATCAAAGGTTTAACCTTTTATTGTTTGAAATTTTGAGTCGAAATTGTCAATATACGTTTCAACTTTTGATTTCTTCTCTTCCTGTTGATTTCATCAAACCTAGTATATGTCATAGTTTTTACCAAAATAGTTTGAATAAAATTTGGAGTAATGATCATGCATTTGACTAGGCTATTTGAATCAGCCTGAATCTGCAGCAACATTTTCTAAATAAATTAAATCCATCGATTCAATAAAATATAATAAAATCTAAGAGCAGGTTAATTTGTTCTAGAAGTTGAATCTAGTCGCGCATCTGTATTATGGCATTTATAATAGCACAGTGGAGAATATGTACACATCATCATCAACTACTTCGTCAACCCAAACTTTCTCCCCAACAATACTTCCTCATGTTATTGTTTATGGATCTCATTGTCATCACTCCTATTTTTTCTATACATTTTATTTATAATACATTTTTTCATTATTTAACTTGAATATAATATAACATTATTTTTATTAATAATTTTATATTATAAATGATATAGTTAATTATAATATAAATTAAATTAATTATAGATAATATATTATCAACAAAGAGTGGATAAATTTTTTAAATTGGGTCATTGATTTGTTTCAATTACTCTGTTCTGATTCTCTTACAATATTCTATTATGATGACTTCAGTGTTAACATGCAGACTTGCAGAGCACATTCTACTATTACCAATGGATTCAAGGCTTCCGAACAATTTCAGAGATGCTTTTAATGAGAAACTACTTGTATCCTGTCCCTGGATTCATCCTCATGAGTTTCTGTTTAGTTAATTTTCTTAAAAATGAAATGGAAGCTTCACTAAATTTATGCTGAATGGCATAACAATGATGATCTAATGTGGAGTTAGCCTGCTTGTTCTTTCTCTTTTTCCCCCTTGTTCTTTTATATTTTGTAGCTGTAATGAAAACAGATTGTATATTTTTGTATAGTAATTTTGTAGCTGTAATGAAAACAGATTGTATATTTTTGAATAGTGATTTTGAACATAGTCGCAAGTATATTTTAATCTCATTTGCTTGTGCGTTATTAATTGTACAGGTTTAAATAAAGAAATTAACTACGGTTGAAATTGAAAAACCGTAGTTGTTATTAAATTGACTACGGGTTGTAATAGAAAAAGCGTAGTAAATTTGGCATTAAAACCGTAGTAAGGTATAGACTACGCGTAAAAAGCGTAGTCTATGCGCGGCGTGATCATAGTGGGTATAGACTACGACAAAAAAGCGTAGTGTATGTGCGAAATTTTGTGTGATGCAGTGGGTATAGACTACGCATAAAAGCGTGGTCTATGTGCGGCGTGAGTCATGGTGGGTATAGACTACGCATAAAAGCGTGGTGTGTGTGCGAAATTTTGTGTGATGCGTGGGATAGACTACACGTAAAAGCGTAGTCTATGTGAGAAAAGCGTGAGTCTATGGTGGGTATACACTACGCATAAAAGCGTGGTGTATGTGCGAAATTTTGTGTGATGCGTGGGTATAGATTACGCGTAAAAGCGTAGTCTATGTGAGAAAAGCGTGAGTCATGGTGGGTATACACTACGCATAAAAGCGTGGTGTATCGCGTCTCATTTTCTCTACACCACTTTTCTCTACATTACGAACGCACATACACTACACATAAAACGCGTAGTCTATACTGATTTTTGTAGTAGTGACTGCGAAAGTTATGAAATTGAGTTGAATGTAAGTCATCAATTTTCTTTTTACAAAATTGGATTTGATTAGGTTATTGATAATATATGGTATTACTTATTAGTATCGGATTAGGGGGTGGGCTGGGGGTGGTCTCGTATGGGCCCACTAGAAAGCTATTGCATAAATAATGGGGGCTACGCAGATTCGCGCCGCCTCATAAATACTGGAACAAAAATACTATATGAATTCATCTAAGATTTTCTATTACTTATTTATGTGACATTTTCTATTATATAGTTGAGTTGGGTTTCTTATTCAAAAAGAAAATGATAAAACTATCGAGAGAATAAGAAAAAGGAATCGATAAACTTTACACTATGTGAGAGCATAAGGTCAACTCCAACCTTACAATATTTTAATGTTGGCCCTATATTTTGCGGTCTGGATCAATCTCCAATCTTGCCTTATTATTTTGTTCTCGTGACCTCTAGAATGCGTTTGGAATGTAATGTATTGCTTACGATCGGTCAAATTGGTCCACAACTCCAGCTCAAAATCCAATTGCCAAAATTCAAGGCACGAGTGCATAGTGCTCGACCAACCATGGCAAGACGATGCACACACTTGCGCACGTTGAGCTTAAATGCTCACTGTCTAAATAGTGTTTGGTTCCGGTTAATTGAAAATAAAAAAAATTTGTTATCGATTAACTGATAACCAATTGGTTCGGAATTGATTTTTTTTATTTTTAATTATTAATTAATTAAAAATTATATAACCTCAATTTTAATTATTATTTTAACTATATTATAGTTATTTTAATAAATTTTAGCTCTTTAAATTATTATTTAACTAATAATTAATTTTATTTCGATTTTTCGGTTAATCGAATAACGAATCATAATAAATTATCGGTTTTCGATTAATAAAAAATCTAAATTAGTTAAGTTTCAGTTCCCATTTTTCATACAAATTCGATTCGATTAATCAAAATCGAATCATTTGTAACCCTTGCACACTTGCATGTGTACATTAGTTGTTACACAAAACAAACACAATAAATGTTCGAATGTGTGTGCGTGTGTTGGCCTAGTGGTAGAGTGGTTAATGCTTGGGGCCAAAGGTCTCGGGTTCGAGTCCACCGTGACGAGGCCTTTAAATTTCTGTATTAAATTGACCCAAAAAATAATAATAAAATAAATAAATGTTAGAATGTAATTAATCACATTCTTCCACCAATCAAGAATTAGTGATCACTTCAACTGAACTTTTTCACTCACTCAAATTATATTTTGAGAAAATAAATTATGCCCAATAAGGACATATATACAATTATCCACATCATATATATATATATATATATATATATATATATATATATATATTACGAAGGATATATGGTAATTTTAAGAATTTGAGATTGTCAAATGTTAAAGTGCATATTTTTTATAATAAATTCTAATAAATCCTTAATATTATCATATGTCAATCATCCACGAATATAATAGAAAATGTTATAATAGGGAATATATGTATCGATATGATAGCTAGTTCTTATTTACATGCATCAGCATTAATTGTTGTGCATTTGATTTAGTACGTAATTAAGCTACATAAATAGCCACACTTTACGTGCCATATCATGTTTTGAACTGCAACAAATTATTTACAGAAACTCATGAAAATGAATTATATATATATATATATATAAATATATATATATATATATATATATATATATATATATATAGGGTTAGGTTATAATACAAACCCCTTAAAATAAGAAATAAGAATTCATCTTGATCATCCATTTGTCATTAATCAATGGTTAAAGATTAAGTTATCACATTCCCTATAATTAAGGGACGGTTATTTTCGTAATATTCTGTAATTACCATTATACCCTAATTTGATTTAATCACAACCACACATCTTCAAAAATCAATGGTTCAAATTTGTTCTCATTTCTTATTTTTGAATGTGTTTTTATTTGAACCCAATCATATATATATATATAAACTCATGTACGTCGTTGTGTAGAAGTAATTAGGATGCTACCATTACTATAAATAAAATAATAATTTATCTTAATTAAACTATTGCGCAGAGCAAAAATAATAGTATAAAAATATATAGAAAGTCGACATACACCGCATTCTTAGTTTGATTTTTATCTCGGAATTTATGTTGGATGTTGGCCCGTATATCTTTATTTATTCTCTCAACCTCCCACCCACTAAGCCCATTAGGCCCATCACCCATTACCTAAACCTATTTACCTCCCTTCCGATACCTCACTTTGCCCTAATCTATTTGAAATTCGCCTCTTTTCTCCCCCATCCCCTCGTTTATCCGCACCTCCCCATCGCCATTACTAAGCTCTCTTGAGCTCTTCACCACCATTAATGGCTACCCCGTCATTACCCCTTCGTCCTCCCTATATAATACCATCTGTAACCTTTTGTGGGATACAAGTCATCGGATTCCATATCAAGGATATCCTGTTGGTGATTGTGAGGGTTGTCTCTGTGTTGTTGAGAGAGTGTGGTTGCGGATTCCTCAGTTTAAGATCTCCTGTTTGGTAGCCTGTAAAGCTCGAGTGGTTACATCCTTCCTAACCCCTCCTGTTGAACCCTAGATCTGTTGTTGCCGAGTGTTGCGCCGCCGAGTGGGAAAATCTGAGCCCCTGTGTCCGAGGACACCTTTTCCCATTCTTTTTAGATCTGTTCGTGTGTACTGAAAATGAAGCTAAAGGAATTAGTAGTGCTTGAGCACTAAGTGAAAAAGGCAGAAGGTCGGGAATCAAGAGTGTGAACCCTTGGCTAGGCGAATATACCCAACATTGGTATCAGAGCCACGGGGACCTAGCCCAGGGCACCCTCCGACCTCACCTCCTTCACCCCGCCGCCTTACTGGCCGCGCAGATTCGCTCCCGACGAGCAAGGAAAACGGTAAGACCGGTCTCCCCTCACAGGAGAGTCGGCTGCATGTGAGTGAAACCCTTTCTCTGAGTCCTAGGGTTTGTGATCTAAGCTGTGTTCTGTGGTTGGTGTACTTGGTGTGATCTGTGATCTATTTTTTGGTATCTTGCGATCCCGTTTCTTGTCTGCTTCCGCTTGGTTTTGTTGTTATCCTTGTATTCCTTGTAACTGAAGCATTCAAAAGCTTAAAGGTTAACTTTGCTACGGTCCGGTTAAATGCGGATTCACTTTAAAGTGTCTCTCGTGCGAGTAGCCTAGATAGCGAGGTTAATACAAAGGTTCTGAGTGGTTTCTTGTGATCCCCTTGGTTTTGTTTACATTCCGATGTGTTTTATTTGTTGTTCCTCTGAAAACTCACTAAGTTACGTGAGTTTCGACTTGTAAAGTCACTCTTGTTTGGAAGACTAACCTTGGGTTGTCTTGAGTGAACCTCTGCTCCATGACTCATCTCGTGCCGTGAACCGAGAAATCCTCAACACTTTAAGCCTTTGGTTTGTCAACCACAAGGCAGGGAGCCTTTCCTGTTTGCTTGGGTGTGCTTTGTTATCGTGCTCATTGTGATCTCCTGCGTCTACCTGATTGTGTATTTGTTACCCTCCTTGTGTGTAAAACATGAACAATCTGAATTTGGTGCCCTTTAATGGGAAGGATGACTTCCAGGACTGGAAGACTAAGATTGAGTGTATCCTGGTCAAGGAAAAGGTTAAAAGGGCCATTATTACTAAAATTGATAGTACAACTACTGATGAAAGGTTACTGGATATGAATGATAGTGCTAGGGCCACTATCTTACTTAACCTAAACAGTTATGTGGTCAGAAAAGTCTCCCAACATCAATGTGCAAAAGATTTGTGGGATAATTTGATTTCCTTATACTCTACTTCAACTGAAGAAAATGCTTGGTCGCTACAAAATCAGTTTATGTCATTTCAAATGGATATTTCAAAAGACATTGATGCAAACATGGATGATTTTAACAAACTGTTACATGACCTAAAACTTGCTGGAGATGATTCTATTGAAAAATATGCTGCTCAGATTTTGTTAGGATCCATTCCTGAGTCCTTTTCTGAAGTCAAATCTGCTCTAAAATATGGTGGGTCTAAGGTGAATTGTGAAATGATTGTCAATGGCCTTAAAGCCAAGGAAAATGAACTGAAATTACTGAAATCCAAGCCCTCTCATGGTGATATTATGTATGCTAATAAGAATGACCCTAAAAGGCCTCACCATCAATCTAAAAATTCTGAAAAATCCAGAAATGAGTTTGGTAATAGGCAAAACTTTAATCAGCAGCATAATCAACCTCACAATTCAAATCAAGGTCAAGTTTTTGAACAAAAACCTAGAAAGGTGTGTTGGAATTGTGGAAAACCTGGGCATTTTATAAATAGATGTAGGTCGCAAAGAAGAATAAAAACTTTGTCCCTAATGAGCCCAAACAAAATGCTAATAATGTGTATGAAGAGGAAGGTGTGTATATGATGCATGACTATGATTTCAGTTATAAGTTACTCTAATGCCATTTCAAACTCGTGAATTCGATGAATGGCTAATTGACTCATCAGTACCTTCCATGTTATCCTTTTGAACATATGTTTCACAACCTACTGACTGTTAAATCTGGACATGTTACTTTGGTGATGGCCAAAATTGTGAAATTCAGGAAAAGGAGATATATGTTTAAAATTTGAAAATGGTAGCTGCTCACTTTAAAGGAAGTAAGATATGTGCCTAATCAAATTGACCTTTTATACGTGTCTAAAATTGCGAGATAGCATGATAAGTGGTGCCAAATTATTTAAGGTTTCAATTTGAAAAAGACTCCAAGTTATACTTTTCAACCCTAGGAAGGAAACCTATACATCATGCATCTGATCATTCCTTTACATATTGCAAACATGGTGCATGAAGACAAATCCACAATATGACATGCTAGACTAGGGCATATGAGTAATAAAGGCTTGGAAATTCTAAATAAAACTGGAGCTTTTGGAAATGATAAAGTTTCTGGTGTGACATTTTGTGAACCATGTGTTATGGGTAAGCATCATAAGTCTGCATTTCACGTGTCCAAACCCTACCCTAAAAACATATAAGCACCGAAATCATGAGTACATTCACACCGATGTGTGGGGACTGCAAAGGTATCCACATGGTGGAAATTATATTTTACATCCATCATTGATGATTTCTCAAGAAAAACACGGTATTTCTAATGAAACATAAATCGATGTTTTGAAAAGTCGTCGATTGGGCTAATAAAATCCAAAATCAAACCGGAAAAAGATTAAATACTTAAGATCGATAATGGTCTAGAATTACGTAATCAAGCCATGGATAAGCGGTGCACTACTTACGGTATAACTAGACACAAGTCTCCTCCTTACACTCCACAACAAAATTGAGTTGTAGAAAGAATGAATAGGACTCTCCTTGAGAGAGTAAGAAGCCTCCTTGTTGCCTCTGGTCTTTCAAAACATTTTTGGGGAGAAGCTCTCATTATAGCAACTTATTTGATAAATAGGTCCCCTTCTGTTCCCTTAAAAGGTAAGCTACCTGAGTCATTTTCGGAATAAACTGTTTTTCACGAAACATTTGAGGGTGTTTGGGGTGTGCTGCTTATGTGCATCAAAGTATAGGAAAACTTGAACCTAGAGCCAAGAAATGTGTGTTTTGGGTTATCGGATGGTGTCAAAGGCTATAGGTTATGGGATAGAAGTGTACTGGTTTCAAAACATGCATAAGTAGGGATGTTGCTTTTAATGAACCGAGTTTTCCTTGTTTGCATGAATCCTCACTCTCTTTGCTCCAAGTGAGGTGGAGAAAATAATGTGCTTGACAAATATGACTTCATGTTTTACCCCTTTGTTCCAAATGAGATGGATCCTCAAACCCACGAGCAGGATGAACTAAATGAACCTACACCGAAGTTCTTGTGCAGGCAGATCCTAACCCCATAATCGAATCTGAATCAATCAATCAACCCCGAAAACCTAAATGATTATCACCTTGCTAGGGATAGGAAAGAAGACATGTAAGATTATGCGCTGGGTTTGATGACTATAATCTCTCCTTATATGCTTTTAATGTGTTCACTAATGTTGATCATTCTGAACCAAACTCCTACTCTGAGGCAGTTGAGTCCCTTGATTCTGAGAAATGGCTTGCAGCCATGAATTCTGAAATAAAATCTCTGCATGACAATGAAACATGGACCCTGGTGGAAAAACCTGATGATTGGTCTGTGGTTGAATGTAAATGGTTATTCAAGATTAAAAATGAACCTGAAAATGTTAGGTATAAAGCTAGGCTAGTGGCTAAAGGGTTTACCCAAAAGGAAGGAATTGATTATAATGAAATTTTTGCTCCTGTTGTTAAATTCACCACTGTTAGAATAATGCTTGCCTTGGTTGCTCACTTTAACTGGGAACTAAAACAAATGGATGTTACTACTGCCTTCTTGCATGGTGAACTTGAAAATGCTATTTACATTAAACAGCCTGAAGGATTTGTGAGTAAAGACTTTCCTGATCATGTTTGCTTGCTTAAAAAATCTTTGTATGGCCTTAAACAGTCTCCCAGACAGTGGAATATTAAATTTGACCAATGCATGCAAAGTTTAAACTTTTCTAGAAGTCAGTTTGACTATTGTCTTTACTACATGAACTCTGGGCCCCTTGTTTACCTGCTATTGTATGTGGATGACATGCTAATCCTTGGCCCTTGTTTGAAATCAATTCAGCATATTCAAAAGTGCTTGTGTGAAAATTTCAGCATGAAAGACCTAGGAGATGCTAAGAAGATATTAGGCATGAACATAGAAAGAAAAAGGGAAAAATCTACCTTGCTTCTGCATCAATGTGATTATGTGAATCAGATTTTGCTTAAATTAAACATGTCTGATTGCAAATCTGTTAATATACCTATTGCTTCTCACTTTGTGTTAAGCAAGACACAGGCTCCTCAATCAAATTCTGAAATGGATGAAATGAAAGATATTCCATATGCAAATGCCATTGGATGCATTATGTATTTAATGATTAGCACTAGGCACGACATTGCATATCTTTGTTTCTTGCTTGAGTAGATATATGGCAAATCTGGACTTCCCATTGGGAAGGCGTAAAATGGCTGCTTAGATACTTAAAGTCTACTATGAACAATGGCCTGCTCTTTTCTAAGTCTGATAATGGTGTTAAGTGTATTGGTTATGTGGATTCCAACTATGCTAATGACAGACCAAAGGAAGTCTACAACCTCCTATGTGTTCACCTTATGTGGTTCTAGCATTAGTTGGAAATCTCAACTTGAGCATAGTTGCTTTATCTACTACGAGTCAGTACATAGCACCTCTCGAGGTCATTAAAGAAGCAATTTGGTTAAAAGGTGTTGTCAAAATAAACTACATTGATGATAAACCTATTTTGTACTCTGACAGTCAGTCTGCAATTCAATTATGCAAGAATCCTGTTTTTCATGATAGAACAAAGCATATAGATGTTAGGTACCATTTTATTAGGGATGTGGTTGAAAAAGGAGAAATTGTTCTTGATAAAATTCCCTCTGAATTTAATCCAGCTGATATGGGTACAAAATGTCTTCCTGTTGCTAAATTAGAATCTTGTAAAAGAGCCCTTAACATTGGATGATGTGTCTGCATGTTGTATGTTCTTGTCTTGTCTTTTTTTATCTTGTTGTTCTTGCTTGTTCCTGCTTTCTTTTCTGTTATGTTCTCTGCCTGTTTTTCTTTCTTTTGTGTTTTCTTCATGTGTGTCTGCTTGATATGTGTGGTCTTGTCTGTCAAATTTTCTATGATAACTTGTTTATAGGTTTGAGAAATGGTGAGTTTTCCCTTGGGTTGGTCTCCTGTGTTTGAGATTGAGTCAAATATGCTTAATATTTTTCTCACCCTCTATTGTCTTGTCTTCGTGATAGGATGATGGAAAAAATTGGCTATGATGATAAACCAGTTGATCATGGCGGTGCACACTTCTTTTGCGACATAAAGATCTACGGGCCAAAGGTGGAAATGTTGGATGTTGGCCCATATATCTTTATTTATTCTCTCAACTCTCCCAGCCCACTAAGCCCATTAGGCCCATCAGCCCATTACCTAAACCTATTTCTGCCTCCCCCTTTCCCGATACCTCACTTTGCCCTAATCTATTTGAGGCTGCGCCTCTTTTCCCTCCCCATCCCCTCGTTTCCTCCGCACCTCCCCATCGCCATTACTAAGCTCTCTTGAGCTCTTCACCACCATTAATGGCTACCCCGTCATTACCCCTTCGTCCTCCCTATATAATACCATCTGTAACCTTTTGTGGGATACAAGTCATCGGATTCCATATCAAGGATATCATGTTGGTGATTGTGAGGTTGTCTCGTGTTGTTGAGAGAATGTGGTTGCAGATTCCTCGGTTTAAGGTCTCTGTTTGGTAGCTCAGTAAGCTCGAGTGGTTACATCCTTCCTAACCCTCTGTTGAACCCTAGATCATTGTTGCCGGGTGTTGCGCGCGGTGGGAAAATCTGAGCCCTGTCCGAGGACACCTTTTCCCATTCTTTTAGATCATTCGTGTGTCTTGAAAAAGGAAGCTAAAGGAATCGGTGGTGCTTGAGCACTAAGTGAAGAAGCGAAGGTCGGGAATCAAGAGTGTGAACCTTGGCTGGCGAAGATACCCAACAATTTACACTCTCATTGTGGCGTGATTTGCACTTTAGAGGCAGGCGATATTTTCATCCTCACAATCACCGGCGGCGACCAGCGCCTCAACCCCAACCCACCGACTCTATCACTGGCGGCGCCGCGGGTCAAGTCGGTCGGCGTTCTCCACCGCCCTCATTACCACCGCTCGGGAAAGTTCTTCTCCAACGGCTACGACCTTTCTTGGGCCCTATCTGACCCGGCCCGAATCCGGCCCTAGATCATGTCCAAGAAACTCCGCGCCTCTTGGTGGACGAACTATTTCCCTCCCAATGCCCACAATCGCTGCAGTCAATGGCCATGCGTCCGCCGCTGGCTTCATTCTCGCCCTCAGCCACGACTACCTCCTCATGCGGAAGGACAGCGGCTATCTGTACATGAGCGAGCTCGACATTAATTACACAATTCCCCAATGGTTTGTGCAAGTCGTGAGAAGCAAGATTGGATACCCCAAGATATGGAGGAGCGTGGTTATGGCGGCGGCGAAGATCACGGTGGAGATGGGGGTGGCATGGGGGATTGTGGATTCGGCACACGTCGGCGCGGAGGAGACGGTGGAGGCGGCGATGAAGCTGGGGACGGATTTAGTGAGGAGGAAGTGGGAGGGGAAAGTGCACGCCGCCAGTCGGAGAGTCATGTTTGCTGACGTGTTGGCGGTGCTCGGCTCCGATGAGACTGTCGGGGACTCCGGCGAAGCTGACGTGGCCTCAAGATTGTGATTATCTGGGCCGGCGGGTGCACGGGCTCGCCATACAACCCTGATCATTATATGTGGACCCCATTAACTAATCTGTTTTTCTGGTTGAGGAGTAAGGGCCTTACAATTACTAGTAAATTTGAGGAGATCAGTGATCATGACTATATTAAAATATACGACTTTAGAGTATATAGTAGTTGTATGTTTCGAAATTATAATTGCAGTTATTATGGCTTTTGGATTCCTACTTTGCCATCTTTCTTCTGATGCAATGCATACCTTATATCATTAAGGCTGCTGGTAAATGCCTTTGGAATCAAATGATAACGACAACAATAGCTTGAGAGAATAATATTATGATGAAAGATAAAATTGCGGTAAAAACAGAGAATAAATGATTTTTTTTATCACGGCAAACACTGCTAGGTTGTTGATCATTGCATCACCACATGATGTACTTTGGAAATACAAACCTTTCCGAATAAAGCAGTTGTTGGAAGGGCAAATATGTTCAGTTTATTGAATTTAAATAATGTCTATCTTAGTTGTAGTTGGACCAGAACTGGGCCTGGAGGTAGTCGATGATGTTCTTCTCAACCTGGAACGCCTTGGCCAACACATCCGGGTTGATCTTGGGTTCCGACCCGAACACGGCGTTGGCAATGGTTATGGTACCGGTTCTGGCTGCGAAGCCGGCAAATGCAACGGCGTTGGTCTTGCCAACGTTGAACTGGAAGTGAATGAGACCCTGTGGGAAAAGCGAAGACATCACCAGGGTACAAGTACTTGGTGAAGAGCTTGTTCTTCTGGTTGGGATCGGCGGGGTTGGAGGTGACGAAGCCGGCGTGAGAGTCCCTTCCACCAACAGGAAGGCTTGGTGGCACGCGGTGGGTGTGGGGTGGGTTTATCCCATAAGGCGCGAAGTCGAGGCGAGCCATGGAAACTCCCAGTGTTGAGCCCTTCAAGCTGGTTTCGTTCACGGGGTGACAACCGATCCCAGCTGATTCGATGTGTTTCCGGCCTTGTTTAGACCCCGGAAAAGGAAATCCTCGGCAACCACCATGTCCGGATTCTTGCAAAACTTCCCGTTCACAAAAACTGCATGCAAACAATTTTGTACGCAGATTATATATGCTTATTTAAAAGCTTAATATTTGATATAATGTAGGTAGGTTTAATTTAATTGAGTTACCAGCAGATTTGGCATCGGAACAGCAACACGAAATCTTGAAGTTGACTTGGATCTGCTGCATATGCAATCGAAGCCCATGACAAGATAACAACAATGGCGCACAAACCAAAACCCATCTTCATTTTAACGATGATTTATGCCGCTGACACTTCTTTCTTGTTCTTGTATTTTGTGTGAGAAACTTAACATGAGAAAGCCTCCTTTTTATAGGAGTGAGACGTTACTAGCTATCTAAATTACATCAACATTTCATCCATTTTTTATTTGAATTTTTTGGATTGGAAACTGTCAACATATGTTTGACTTTTCTACTTGATTTCATCAATACCTACTACATCATAGCTTTCACCAAAAATAGCATGAACAAAATATGGAGTAGCGATCACGCATTTGACTAGGCTATTTGAATCAGCCCCGAACTGCAACAATGTTTTCTTGATAACCTCCAGTTCTTTTAATCAATTCTATAAAATATACACCCTCCGTCCACCATTTTTCTTCATTGATTTTGATAGTATGAGTTTTAATAAATTGTAATGAGTATAAAGTGGGTGAAGATAATAAATGAATAGATTTATGTTTAGTGATTAAAAGATATATCATAGAGATGATAAATGAATATATTTATGTTTAGTGATAAAAATCGCAAAGAAAACCGCGCCAGAAATTTCTGAACCCTTAAGTTTTGGTGGAATAACTCACATTCTCGCCATCGCTTCATTCACTATTCTTTCTCTTTTCCAATTTCACGAACGCACACAAATCTAAAATCCTCTCTTTCTTCTTTCGATTTTCATGTGAGGCCTTTGTCAATCGGCCGCCCGCACCTTATATCCTCGCTCATAAAATTGAGGATTTGATAGTTAAATTTCAACCAAAAAAAAACTAGTTAGGAAACTGATATATCCTGTAATTTACCTGCTCGATCGAGCACTAATGTCGAGATAGTGGGAACCCTCAAGCATGGGGTTCATCCTATTTATGAATTTCTTACTAGAGAAAGTCTACTTTTCAGTTGCATTTTATTAGTCATCAAACAGAAAGTTGATGGCCTAACATACACAAAGACGTCACACACATAATTAAGTAGCTAATTATTACATACAATTAAATCCAATCAAATAAGTTGCTCCAATAACTTAGGGCACATCTTAAAAAAAAGAATTATTTAATAAATAAAGATTCAATGATTGGACAAAGTGATGATGATGACGATGATCAAGAAGATAAATCAACACTTTCAAGCTACAAGAGTTTTTTCTAACAATCCCTTCTCCCACAATCATATACAGAGACAACAATCAATATGCAGTTAGTAATTTTCACAAACACCACATTCACACCACACTTATGTCCTGACGTAGATTTTTGCAATTTCTAATGTTATAAAAATCGATGTTTCCGAAATTCAGTAATCCCACAAACAATTCCATCGTCTGCACTACCTCCCCCTACAGCAGCCGTCTACGATATCATCATCGCCGAGTCGTTCTATCCGTAACCCAACTTTAGCCACTGTCACCTCTTCCATCGGAGCCGCCACTATTATCCCTTCCCGCAGGCATAGAGAAATCTCTCCCTGTCGTCAATTGCTCCTGCCGCTCCACCGCTAACCCTCTTGTCTGAAGTCAGTCGTTCTCGCATCTCGTCGTCTCTGGTACGTCTCACTCCATTTCATCTCTCTCTCTCTCTCTCTCTCTCTTCATTCCTATCCTTGTCTTTCTTTGTCGTCGGTCTCACTCTCTCATCTACTCTACAGCAGAACCTAGAAAATATATTATCTTCTCACTGAATTGAGTTCAGTTTAGGAGTTTTCTGAAATCCAAATAGAGAAGACTTTTGCAGGGAACCTTCATGGAAGAATAGCAACACGACAATATGGTAGAATAGTAACATTATGCCTAAATCTTGATTACTTATTTTATTGATCAATATTTGTTCTTATTTATGCATAGGATTCCAATATGCATGTTTTGTTCAAAATTTTATGAATACATACATTTTGGATTACAAACCTATTATATATGACTTGGTTAAATGATATTTTTTTCTTTTTCTTCTCTCTTTCTTTCCCTGAAGTCTATGGCAATATGGTAGAATAGTAACATTATGCCTTTCTATCACAACCCGGTTCCCACCGGCGTGCCGTCCTCTCTATGCCTCGCCGTTGAGCACTTTGATGAGCATCCACAGGAACTCCTCTCAGGTTAGAATAATCATTTTTCCTTGCTGTGATATTTGATGTTGTGTCATTTTTCCTAAGCTTAAAGTTGCTATATTCGGATATTTAATTTAGATGTGTAAGGACGTTTTAAAGCTGTGAGATTTGCTTCTTGATGCTGAATTTTTGGACTTGTTAAAGCTGAATCAGTGCAGTGCTATTAGAGTTTGTTTTGGAGAATTGTGTTTTGAGCTTTGTTTTAGAAGTCTTTTTCTTGCTGCAAATCATGTAGAGTAGATGGATTGAAGATTGTGTTCTTCAAAACATAAAGAAAGTTTTGTTAAAATGTGACAGTTTTTTTATAATTCTCTAACTGCAGTTGTTCTTACATCTTTTGTAAGGTGTGATGTTCCAAGTGATATAATCATCGAAGTAGAGAAGGAACACATTTTTATTGCATAAGTTTAGGCTCTGCACTTCAATAGCTCATGTGTCTCTCTTCCTATTTAATTTTCTACAGTTGTGGTGATATGTTTTTTCAATTTTTTTATCATCATTGTTTTTATTTTCTTTTTTTGTAAAAAAGAGATATATATTTTTTATGTTAATGACGGTTGTGCTAAATGTGATGAAGTTAGAATGTTTAATGTTTGTCTAGCATATATAAATTGTTCCAAAAATCTTGGCTAATTGCTTGTATGGTATTGATGTATTTCTAGGCTCCAATTCTTTTAGGATTGTGCCTTAAATCAACTAGATCATTTTAAATCATTATATTCAATAAATCTAAAAGAATCTTTTTGTTTTGTTTGGACAAGTGTTTATTTGAGGATTTAGTTCACCAACTAAACTAAAATTCTTATTTTTTGTTAAGTTACCAAACATAGAAGTGAAAGTACATTAAATGCATGCAATATTTTCCAAAGACATGTCACAGTACTATATGTTGTCTGTGCTTTTAACCCTTGATGTCAAATTTCAGTACATTAGACAAAATCAATTTAAGTGGCCAGTTATCATAGACATCGTGAAATTATTAGAGCTCCGGACACTGAAGGTTTTCCTTTCCATATATAACTTTTTTATTTAGTTGTGTTAGTTTGTTATATGCATCATGAAATATATCAGCTGAATGTTGTTGTAAATTTTAGAAATTGTTGCACAATGAATAACAACATGGTGAACTAGTTATCTATTAATCGATTCATATAATGTCACCAAGTATTCTCGAGATGGCTTATTAGTGGATTATTTTTTAGACTTTGTGATTATATATTCTTTTTAGGTAATGCAATTTAATTAGAACTTAATAGTTATCTTAACATAACAAATTTTTGAGGATGTTGTATTGTGTATTTTGAATAATATTGTGTTTTTATCTTGCAGGAATAAATGAAGCCGATGTCATGACGAAGTTAACCAAGAATTCTAATGTAGATAGGATGCTTTGAATCAAAGAGTTCGAAGAAAATCAAAATTGTTAGATCAATGCACACTTATCTAGACATTTTAAGTTTTTTGTAAATTGCAGTTTTCATATTGTGTACTTTGATTTTACTGAATGTTATCAAGTAAATTTTTTATATGATAGTCTTAGTTATGTTTTGTATGATGTTTCGTTGAAGTAGTTCAAATTATATCATATTTGATTAGTATAAGGTATAATGAATATTATTATATTCTAAATTAGACAATAAATGCATAAATTATTACACACAATATATATGTTTTATTCACATTTAAATTTATTTTTATTCATGAATAACAATAATTTTTTCAATTGCTAATTATTAAAAAAAATTATTACCTACACATAAATTATAGCATTTGGCTACACATACAAATTGCCACGTATAATACATGTCATCATCCACGTCATTTCCACCTCATCATTATACTTCAGCAAAAATATATTTATCCACACATAAGGCTTATTTTTGGTGATATATATATATATATATATATGTGTGTGTGTGTGTGTGTGTGTGTAGGTAAAAGTATGTGTAGGCAAAACTTTTTCTTTACATGTATTTAGTGACACTTGTTGACATTTGAATTATGTGTGGTAAAATCAACATTCACACATGAATATACTTTTAACCACACATCCATGTGTGATTGAAAACCTTAATTTCTTGTAGTGGCATACATGTTAACGTGGGAATACTCACTTAGTCACCTAATAAGTGTCTCGTTACATTATAATACACATATTAAGAAGATGATAATTTTACTCATTCTACCCTAATTATTTCATGGAAAATTGGGTCACTTATTTAGGGACAAAATTCACTTCAAAATGGGTCACTTATTTGGTGATGGACTGGAGAGTATCCATGTATCATCGATAACATTTAGCTATCACATCAACTACTTTGTCAACCCAAATTTCCTCCCGGATGATAATTCCTCAAAGTTACTATTCATGAACCTCATTGCCATTACTCCCATTTTTTCGTTACAACCTAATACTTGATCATCAAACATAAAAGGAACCGAAGAACCTAATCCAGCACTCTAGCGGATGTAATCCTCGATCCCAACTTTATGCTCATCATTAGTGTCCCATTATTAATTTTATTATTCACTAATATCAATTATAAAAAGTTATTATTTTATTATTATATAATGAATCTCAATTCACAATTATTGCAAAATATTGAAATTAAAATTAACTTGGGAAACCTTTACTTGATAATGTTTCAATTCTTTGAAACAGTCAGACGTAGACGTGTACAAGATGTGGTCTTTTTCAATTTAATTAAACATTGAATTCTTAGTCAAACTTGTATATAAAATTTTCATATTTGCATGACATATTTATTATTTCATAATGAACAGCAAGTACTGGCCTATTATTATTCACTTCTTAATATTATATAGAGCGAAAGACATTTCAAATTAATATGATTTCATGAATTAAAACACTATCATGAAATCCAATCCAAAAACCTAACTTTTATGTTTCTAACTGATTAAGTTGTGTACGCACTTGGTTCGAGTAGACCGGGCACTATGATGTTTTCTTTGTATCGGTTGATCGATATATTAAAGAAGTCTATAAGATGAGACTTTTATTACTATGATGTATTAATTCTCAATTACAATTATTAATTCTCAATTAGGATTTATCTATTCCAATTTAATTTTATTAATTCACAATTAGGATTGATTATTTTCAATTATGGTTTATTAATTCACAATAAGGGTTTATTAATTTTAATATATATTTTAATTCAAAATTAGTATTTATTAAGTCTTATCTAGAATAAATTAAATACAAAATTAATTAAACACAACGTAATTAATTAATTAATTAAATGCACGGAGACCAACTCTTGTTTGGTTGCATTTATTTACGAAACCAACTTATTTTTTGTTGGTACACATAACAGCATAAGCGTATGACAATTTCAATTGACCTGATTCAACTCCTATAACTTACCTGCTCATCGATTTATTATATTTTAATGAATCGAGAAAAATGACTGGAGTTTATAAGAAAATATTGCTGCTTCCGGCTCATTCAAATGCATGATTAGTACTCTAGATTTTATTTATGTTTTATTGGTAAATTACACAGAATAAAATAGATAAAAATTAATCAGACATATCCAAGTGTTTTTTGGTCTACTAAATCTTTGTCCAGCATGGTAGCAATCATATCCAGAGGATGCTAAAACAGCATATGCTTCTGTTAGATTATTTAAAGCAAAACTGCATGCATGAATATTTCTTCACTTGTCCACTTTTGATTTTCATACGTCAATGATTTATATATTTTTTGGCTAAGTTGAAAATGAAATATTAGCAGCCTTGGACTTTCAAATTCAAAGCATTGAAACTTAATTCAGAGCCGCAGATCGAGCAGGTGGTCAGTGGTCTGTTCAATTTATATGTTGAGTGCCAAATTATATTAACGAAACACTTCCTTCCCTGTATATCTCGAATATTTCACCTGAAATTAGTATTCATCAAAGCAATACATTCCTCTGTTCGAATAATTTGGTCAACATTTTTCTATCCGGCACTATTAAATTCCTAGATTCTTTTATAATATTCATTGTAAAAATAAAATTAATTACAATAAAATACCCTAATTAACATTTAGTTCTAAATATATTATATTATTATTTTTTTTTTTGAATTGAATGTGTGGTGAGATTCTCGTTATGATGGAGGCTAAAATTAACGAAATAACTCCCCTTGTCATTAATTAATTACGTGAGCAGATATATTAGCCCAACCAACCACATCTACTTTGCTCCTGCTGCATTAATGAGAGACAAGAGGCAATTAAAAGAGAAGAAAACTCGAAGCAGGTTGTGTTATGGGCTGCAAAAGTGTAGTTTAACTAGTCGTGGTATTAGTTAATTGAAGACTGAACAACTCTACATATGATTAGATTAAAAATATAAAATGAATTTAAAAGTTAAAACGTGTCTTGACAATATCTATGCTGATCATGAGTATTCTAGATGCCTGGTTTTTTTCTCCTATAAAAGGAGCGTTTCTCATGCAAAGTTTTCCATCACAAGCAGAACAAAAAAAGAAATTATTAAGTGTGAGTTTAATAAATTAGCCAACTACAATGAAGATGTGTTTTGGTTTGTGCGCCATTTTTGTTGTGGTCTCGTGGGCTTCCATTGCATACGCATCAGATCCAGGCCAACTTCAGGATTTCTGCGTTGCTATTCCTGAACCCAACTCTGCTGGTAATTCAATCAAACAACACCTACATTATCAAATATACAATATCAATTGACATATATATTTATATATAAATGTGTTTGGTTGCAGTTTTCGTGAATGGGAAGTTCTGCAAGAACCCAAACATGGTGGTAGCGGACGATTTCCTTCTCAGGGGTCTAAACAAGGCCGGAAACACATCGAATCAGCTGGGATCGATCGTGACTCCTGCGAATGTTGGCCAGCTTGCAGGGCTCAACACTCTGGGCGTTTCCATGGCTCGCCTCGACTTCGCCCCTCAGGGTATCAACCCGCCCACACCCACCCGCGCTACGAAGCCTTCCTGTTGGTTGAAGGCACTCTCACGTCGGCTTCGTCACTTCCAACCCTGCCGATCCCAACCAGAAAAACAAACTTTTCACCAAGTACTTGAAGCCCGGAGATGTCTTCGTCTTCCCACAGGGCCTCATTCACTTCCAGCTCAACGTCGGCAAGACCAACGCTGTCGCATTTGCCAGCTTCGGCAGCCAGAATCCGGGTACCATAACCATTGCCAATGCTGTGTTTGGGTCAGACCCTAAGATCAACCCGGATGTGTTGGCCAAGGCTTTCAGGTTGAGAAGAACATCATTGATTACCTGCAGGCCCAGTTCTGGACAAACAACTAAACATTCTACCCATATATTTCGCTCCCTGCAGCATGCAGCATTATTTTATGTCTTTTAATACAATAAACAAGTCTTTACTTATTACATCTGCTTGACTTGGAAAACTGTGTTTCAAAATTATATGTTTAGTGTGATGATGCAATTGTTTGCCCTATTGAAATGAATAAAATTCTTCGAGTTTGACTGTTTTTCATGATTTTACCTCCCATCCATTTATTAGTCTCGTTGCCGTTGTTGATGCTTTTATTAGAAGATTATCATTTAATTGTGAATGCATGACTGCCAAAATAAACAATACCTCGTCTAATAGTTACTAACAAAACTTAGAGGTGTTTGGGTGAGCTTATAAACTCCCCAAAACAGCTTATAAACTGTTTTTCAAGCTTAAAAATAGCTTGTAAGATATTTTTGGGAAGCTTATAAGCTCAGCCAAACACCCTCTTAGTCCATCAAATGGATAAGGAACTTTAATTCAAATGATTTTACGTCTTTTTATGATCTGAGGAGCACTTGATGCACTAGCCGCTTGAGGCAGTCAAGTGGTTCTGCTGCATAGATCCTCTATTTCGTGAAATACATTTTTGATCTTGAAAATGATGGGGCTTGGAAAAATAGGAAAAGAAAGATGAAATAAAGGAGATGTTAATTCGACTTCCAAGTCAAGAACAACTAAGGAATGAGAACACAATTCTCAAACTCTCAATTCAAATGATCTAAATGTTCAAACTCTGCCTATTCTACATAAGATAGGCTAGTTATATACTACAATGTAAGTGACTCTTCATGTTTAAGAAATAAATGAGAGACTCTTCAAACCAGCAACATTAAAAGTGACTCTTTAGTTTCTGAGGTGACTTTGAATGCAAATAACTCTTTGGATTCTTGGATTCAGACAATGGATAAGATATTTATAGAAAGGTATTCGAACTGGCTTTCCAGATCATCTGACCGTTCGAGATTTGGAGCTTAAATGAATCAGTTATGACCAGAACACTGAAGGGTGGTCAAAACTGACGGGTTCAGCGAATCTGTGCAAATCTGCACTGCATCATCCTCTCCTTGTGGGAAAGAACTCGTCTCAGAGTTCTGAACGTTTTCTCCATGATATGGAGTCAAATCTCTAACATTGAAGGTAGGATGAGTGCGTACATGTATAGGCAGCTCGATTTTGTAAGCATTGTCATTTATCCTTTCCAACACCGACAAGGACCATTTTTTCTCCTTCAACTTGTTGTATGTACCAGCAGAAACCTTTCCTTCTTCAGAAATACCCAAACAAGATATCCTCCTTGAAAACTTGAACTCGACGATGGATATCAGCTGCATCCTTATAGGTTTGATAGCCGTTCAAGTTTCTTCTTCACATCTTCATGAATTTTGTCCATAGAAATAGCAAAATCCTCCGCCTTCTTGCTGGAAGTCGAACATCAACAAGATCAAGATAGTGATTTGGATTTTTCCATAAACTATCTCAAAGGACTTCTCCTGTGGAGCGATTCACAACATAATTGTAAGCAAATTCAGCTCTGGATAAAATGGCATCCCATTGCTTTGGCTTCTTTGAGGTAAGACTTCGCAGCAGATTTCCTAAAGTGCGATTTACGACTTCAGTTTGTCCATCAGTCTCTGGATGATATGCACTACTATAGAGCAAACTAGTACCCAATTTCTTCCATAAGCTTCTCCAAAAATGGCAGAGAAACTTGGTGTCACGGTCAGAGACAATACTCTTTGGAATTCCATGAAGTTTAACAACTTCTCTGAAATAAAGATCAGCAATGTATGAAGCATCCATGGTTTTCTTACGTGGAATAAAATGAGCCATTTTAGAAAACCGATCAACAACAACGAAAATAGAATCAAAGCCCCTTTGCGTTTCGGCAGCCCCACAACAAAGTACATGCTAATATCTTCCCATGGTGCATTCGAATAGGCAATGGAGTATAAACACCTGAATTTTGACTTTGGCCTTTGCAAGTTTGGCATACGACACCTCCTCACAAAAGTTGCTACGTCTCGATAAATTGTAGGCCAAAAATATTTTTCCTTCACCAACAACAAAGTCTTGTCCCTTCCAAAATGCCCACCAAGTCCACCATCATGAAGTTCTCTGATGATATATTCTCTTAGAGAGCACATGGGGATGCATAGACAATTCCCTTTGAACAAGAAGTCATCAAGTAAGTGATAATCAGTACACATACCTTTCTTGCACCTTTGGTAAATCTCCTTGAAGTAAGGGTCGTTTGCATATATCTCCTTTATGGTATTAAAGCCTTCAAGTTGTACTGCCATAAAGTTTAGTAATGCAACCCTTCGACTGAGCGCATCCGCCACTTTATTTAGAGATCCACTTTTATGTCGCAGCACGTATGTACTCTTGCAAAATGACACCCATCCAGCATGCCTTCTGTTCAAATTTTCTTGGGAGTTGATGTACTTGAGGCTTCATGATCTGAATTAAGGATTAATTCCTTTTGGATAAGATAAGGTCGCCAATATCGGAGAGTTTGAACAATGGCATAAAGCTCACGTCATAAGTGGAATACCTCTTTCTTGTCTCATTTAATTTCTCACTAATGAAAGCAATTGGATGTCCTTCTTGGCTCAAGACACCCCAATTCCCACCATAGATGCATCACAATCCACTTCAAAACTTTATCAAAGTCGGGTAATGTGAGTACAGGCGCGAACCAATTTTCTTTGATAGTTTTGAAACTGGATTCTCCTCCGAGCTCAAGTGAAATCTCCTTTCTTCACACAATTTATTAAAGGTGCTGCAATAGTCTGAAGTTCCTTATGAACCGGCGATAAAATGAAGCTAATCCATGGAAGCTCGAACTTCATGCAGATTTCTTGGAGTGGGCCATCCTTCAATAACTTTGACTTTCTCCTCATCCACCATAATTCTTGAAGGAGTTAGAACAAAGCTTAGGAAGACTAGGCGGCTAGCCATGAAGGAACATTTTTAAATTTACATACAACTTTTCCTTTCTCAATATCAAAAGAACCGCCTTAAATGCCCAATGTGATCCGTTGAATTTTGCTATATATGAGAATATCATCGAAATAAACAACGATAAACTTGCCAATAAGATGTTGAAGAGCTTGATTCATTACCGCATAAATGTACTCGGAGCATTTGAAAGTCCAAGCGGCATCACAAGCCACTCGTACAAGCCTTCACAGGTTTTGAAAGCCGTCTTCCATTCATCTCCGGCTTGATGCGAATCGGTGATAGCCACTCAGAAGATCAATTTTGAGAATACTTGTGCTCACTAACATGTCAAACATATCATCAATTATCGGTATAGAAACCGATACTTGATGGTAATTCGATTAATAGCTCGACTATCCACGCACATCCGCCAAGAACCATCTTTTTGGAGTTAGAAGTGCAGGCACAGCACATGGACTTAAGCTTTCTCGAATATGGCCTTTGTTTAGCAAATCGAAACTTCTTGATTTAGCTCTGCGTGTTCACTTGGGCTCATCCGATAATGAGACTTATTTGGTAGAACAGCTCCGGCATCAAATCAATTTGATGTTAAATATCTCGTAAGTGACTCTTCATGTTTAAGAAATAAATGAGAGACTCTTCAAACTAGTTCTGGTCATAACTGATTCATTTAAGCTCCAAATCTCAAACGGTCAGATGATCTGGAAAGCCAGTTCGAAAACCTTTCTATACATATCTTATCCATCGTCTGAATCCAAGAATCCAAAGAGTTATTTGCATTCAAAGTCACCTCAGAAACTAAAGAGTCACTTTTAATCCAAAGAGTTACTTGCAACAACAAAGTCTTGTCCCTTCCAAAATGCCCACCAAGTCCACTAAACTTTATGGCAATTCAACTTGAAGGCTTTAATACCATAAAGGAGATATATGCAAACGACCCTGACTTCAAGGAGATTTACCAAAGGTGCAAGAAAGGTATGTGTACTGATTATCACTTACTTGATGACTTCTTGTTCAAAGGGAATTGTCTATGCATCCCCATGTGCTCTCTAAGAGAATATATCATCAGAGAACTTCATGATGGTGGACTTGGTGGGCATTTTGGAAGGGACAAGACTTTGTTGTTGGTGAAGGAAAAATATTTTTGGCCTACAATTTATCGAGGCGTAGCAACTTTTGTGAGGAGGTGTCGTGTATGCCAAACTTACAAAGGCCAAAGTCAAAATTCAGGTGTTTATACTCCATTGCCTATTCTGAATGCACCATGGGAAGATGTTAGCATGGACTTTGTTGTGGGGCTGCCGGCGTAAAGGGCTTTGATTCTATTTTCGTTGTTGTTGATCGGTTTTCTAAATGGCTCATTTTATTCCATGTAAGAAAACCATGGATGCTTCATACATTGCTGATCTTTATTTCAGAAGTTGTTAAACTTCATGGAATTCAAAGAGTATTGTCTCTGACCGTGACACCAAGTTTCTCTGCCATTTTTGGAGAAGCTTATGGAAGAAATTGGGTACTAGTTTGCTCTATAGTAGTGCATATCATCCAGAGACTGATGGACAAACTGAAGTCGTAAATCGCACTTTAGCAAATCTGCTGCGAAGTCTTACCTCAAAGAAGCCAAAGCAATGGGATGCCATTTTATCCAGAGCTGAATTTGCTTACAATTATGTTGTGAATCGTTCCACAGGGAGAAGTCCTTTTGAGATAGTTTATGGAAAAAATCCAAATCACTATCTTGATCTTGTTGATGTTCCGACTTCCAGCAAGAAGGCGGAGGATTTTGCTATTTCTATGGACAAAATTCATGAAGATGTGAAGAAGAAACTTGAACGAAGCTATCAAACCTATAAGGATGCAGCTGATATCCATCGTCGAGTTCAAGTTTTCAAGGAGGATGATCTTGTTTGGGTATTTCTGAAGAAGGAAAGGTTTCCTGCTGGTACATACAACAAGTTGAAGGAGAAAAAAATTGGTCCTTGTCGGGTGTTGGAAAGGATAAATGACAATGCTTACAAAATCGAGCTGCCTATACATGTACGCACTCATCCTACCTTCAGTGTTAGAGATTTGACTCCATATCATGGAGAAAACGTTCAGAACTCTGAGACGAGTTCTTTCCCAAGGAGAGGATGATGCAGTGCAGATTTGCACAGATTCGCTGAACCCGTCAGTTTGACCACCCTTCAGTGTTCTGGTCATAACTGATTCATTTAAGCTCCAAATCTCGAACGGTCAGATGATCTGGAAAGCCAGTTCGAATACCTTTCTATACATATCTTATCCATCGTCTGAATCCAAGAATCCAAAGAGTTATTTGCATTCAAAGTCACCTCAGAAACTAAAGAGTCACTTTTAATGTTGCTGGTTTGAAGAGTCTCTCATTTGAATATTTGCTACTACCACCAAGATCCGCACCGACGGCCGCTCCGCCCGGGCTCGCGCCCAGGGTTTTGCAGCGACCGCCATGCCCTCCTACTCATCGGGGCCTGGCTCTTGCCCCGACGGCCGGGTATAGGTCGCGCGCTTTAGCGCCATCTATTTTCGGGGCTAGTTGATTCGGCTGGTGAGTTGTTACACTCCTTAGCGGTTTCAACATGTCACGCATACAACCAATAGACGAGGCGGATAAGGTCTAAGACACTAGCTATTAATCCAATAAAAACTTGACGAGACAAAGTCAATAGCTTCACCCTAAAGCAAAAATACTTGCAAAGAAAAATAAGTTCTTAAGAGTAAAACAACTTTTCTGAATGAGTTTAAATAGAGTTGTTGGCACATCCTCAAAACATAGAAATTAACTTTTACTGACTTTTACAATTTTTGAAACCAAGTCAAATCTACAATTTTCACTTTTGACTAAGTGAAAATAATAAAATATCTAATAAATAAAGATCAAAGGAAAAGGAGATGTTATGAGAAGAAAAGTAAACTTAATTCAGAGCAGCCAATCGAGCAGGTGATATGTTCAATTAAATTTATATGTTGAGTCCCACTCTATTAGGGACTAATTTACTGTCAGTAATGCTACGTTCTCTTACATTATTTTGTAAAGTCCATCCCAACTACTTTGTTCGATAGTTCAATATGTCTGCATTCTAATGCATTTAGTGGGCTCAATAGAAAGTGAATGCACAACCGCCTCCATTGATAACATTTCCAAATTGGGTTCAAAACCATGCCATATGATATGAATATGATGCGTACGTACAGGGATCGGACCTAGTTAGTAGTAAATAAGTACATATTTGGTGTAGTTATTCAACTTATTCTTATAATCCGTTTCAGTTCAATTTGAAAAATTATAATTGAGTTGCAGGCCAAACTTATATTTATATATATATGAACATATGTATTTTTTTGAGTCTTTTGGCTTTTAGTCAATTTTCTTTATGGCTTCTTTTCAAGTTTTCATTTGTCGTTGTAGGTCCGAGAGACTTGATAATTGATGAACCATTGCAATCATCATTACATGATATATATAATTTGGAAATACAAAGGTTTCCATGTAAATCGGTTTTAATACGTAAAGAACGTTGAATTTATTGTATTAAAAGGCACAACATATAATGTCTGTCTTAAGGAGTAAAATAGGTAAATTTAATGTTTAGTTGTTGGTCCAGAACTGGGCCTGGAGATAATCGATGATGTTCTTCTCAACCTGGAAAGCCCTGGCCAACACATCCGGGTTGATCTTAGGGTCCGACCGAACACGGCGTTGGCAATGGTTATGGCGCCCGGATTCTGGCTGCGAAGCCGGCAAATCGCGACGGCGTTGGTCTTGCCGACGTTGAACTGGAAGTGGATGAGACCCTGCGGAAGGCGAAGGCGTCGCGGCGGTCAAGTACTTGGTGAAGAGCCTGTTCCTCTGGTTGGGATCGGCAGGGTTGGAGGTGTGAAGCCGGCGTGAGAGTGCCTTCCAACAAGAGGAAAGCTTGGTGGCGGGGTGGGTGTGGGGTGGGTTGAGCCCGTAGGGGCGGTCGAGCGAGCCAAGGAAGCGCCAGTGTTGAGCCCTGGAAGCTGGTTAACGTTCACTGCAGTCACGGCCGATCCCAGCTGATTCGGCGTGTTTCCGGGAATGTTTAGACCCGGAAAAAATCCTCTGCAACCACCATGTTCGGGTTCTTGCAAAACCTCCCATTCACAAAAACTGCATGCAACACAATTTAATAAATATGCTCATATATAAGCCTAACATTGGATAATGTAGATTTTATATATTAATTGATTCACCATCAGATGCGTTATCAGGAAGAGCAACGCAGAAATCCTGAAGAGGGCTCGGATCTGCTGCATTTGCAATCCAAGCCGACGAGAAGATAACAAGAATGGCGCACAATCTAAAACCCATCTTCATTTTAATTAGCTGATATATGTATGTCACTCACTCACAAACTTATTTCTTTTTCTTGTTCTACCTGTGATGGAAAACTTAGTATGAGAAACACTCCTTTTTATAGGAGAAAGAAACTAGCCTTCTACAATATTCATCCCTTTTTTTTTGAGTCGATCGATACCGTAAAGACACGTTTTGCCATTTAAGTTGTAATTAGCTTCCTGTTATTTCATAATCATACCTAATAAATTTCATGTTTTTAATATCTAATCATACATAGACCCTCTTCAATCTCCCTTGACGCATGAACTTTGTTTGAACACAACCCTATACCAGATCATCAGCCATAAAACAACATCAAACATTGATATCGTCATACCTATCACCTATATATGCATGCAGCTTCAAAAAAATCTATGCAGTAAACGTGACAAACCAGCTACTTTGGCGATATTTAAACCCGGTTTGGATCCTCTTTCGAACATTTATGTGTCATATCCCTATCCCACTATTAAATTCATTATGTTAATATTATTTATTACACAAATTTTTTTACAGTTTAATAAATCCTAATTGAGCTTTATCATTAAAAATTGAAGCTTAAAAATTGCACACCTGATCAATTCTAATAATCAATTATTAACTAAAAATTAAAATTAAATACCTCAATCCACGATAAGTTGTAACTTGTGGACGTCATGAGGTTTAATAAAAGTTGTTAGTGAGTGTTATTTGAGTGGAGAAAATGTCTCAATATGTGTTAGGTTTTGAGTGATAGGGATAATTTTGATAAATAATGAGTGGTTATGAGGCTAAATAAATATAATATGGAATAGTATCCTAAAAGATAAGTGATACACTTTTCATGGACGTTGAATAAGTCAATTGTGATACACTTATAAGTGGACGGAGGAGTATTAAAAGTAAGTATATACCTAATTGAGTGTAATAAACCTCAATCAACATTTACATAATTAAACTAAAATTAAAGAAAAAACAAAAAAGAATTGAAAATAGGTCATGAACAGGACACCAAAAGCAAGATAGAGGTGTGTGTGTGTTGGCCTAGTGGTAGAGTGGTTAATGCCCGATGCCAAAGGTCTCGGGTTCGAGTCCACGTGTGTGACCTTTAAAATTTCTGTATTAAATTACAAAAAAAAAAAAAGCAAGATAGAAATTCCAAATGATCTAAAATGCAAATAACCTAATCCAACACTGTAGATTTAAGGAGTGTTTGATTTGATTGATAAGATTTGATTCATAAAATAATCTCATTTTATGACATGTTGGTTTGAATTATTGAGTCCGTGATGGATAACTTGACGCTCAATCATCTATTTAGATAATAATTTATCACCTCAAATTTAGATTAATTAATTGATCATCATTCATTTTATAATGTAAAATTTCAAAAGTAACCTTACCAAAATCATTTTGGTCATATTTGCCTCGACATTTTGTATTTTACTATACCACGAAGGTAAATTTTGGTATTATATTATATTTTAATAAGAATTCTTCAATTTATATGTAATATCCCAGAGAGCTGCCGCTTGAAAACTTCACTTTAAATAAAAGATACTAATAATAAATTTCTTTTATAAGAAAACTTTTCTGTAAAATCAATTAAGAGCTCGAAATAATTTCTCATTGGCATGAATTACCACAGTATGTGAAGAACCATGAGTTATTAACATGCAACCTGATTAATGGAATTAAGTGCAAGTATGTAATTCAATAACAATAACAATAAAACATTATAGCTGCAAGAAGCTATTACCTATTAACTAGGTGTCGATTTGTGCGTGTCGGATCGTTATCGTGTGACACGCTAACAACTATCTGAAACTGCGATAATGTCAAACACAAAAGCGATCATTGGAGGCGTCCGACACGAAATCTTGCAGACACGGACACGACATGAACAAGAATATGACACGATTTTTTCGTGTTGATACGGCACGATAACGACACGACCGACATGAGGCGATAAATTTAAATCAAAATTAGAAAATAAATTAATAAAAGAAATAAAAATATATAAAATATAATTAAATTAATATTATATATATATAAATATTATCGAATTATACGAACACAACACGATCCGCCACTAACAAGAATGCAACACGAAAATTATCGGGTTACCACGAACACGACACGGATCCGACACGAAATTATCATGTCCTTATCGTGTCGACACGATAAGGACACGAACACTATAAGGTGAACACTAACCCATTAATTTCGTGCGTGTTAGGTATCGTGTCGAAAATTGTCGACCTACTATTAACTAGAAATGTGAATATAACGTTTAATAAGAAAGCTATATAAAAGAGGCAAGAGTTGGACTCTTTTCCATGAATAATATTGCTCCGCTTCTGATGCACGTGGTTCAACAGCAATTATCTCCAAGATACAACTAGTACTCGGGACAGAGATGATTTTGAAGAATGAATGAGATAGATTGATTATCTTCGTTTGGTATGTTTAATCATTTTCTAAAGGGTCCCTTTTATAGCCTAAGGTTAGGGGTGTCTAAGCGGTTTTGGTTTCGGTTAGAACGAAACCGAACAGCGACATATTCGGTTATCGGTTCGGTTTCGGTTCGAGAATGAAAAAATTCGATTATTGGTTAGCAGATAACCGAGCAGTTCGAGCAGAAAAACCGTTTTATTTTAATTATTAATTAATTAAAATTAAAATCAATTTTAATTATTGCTTTATTAATTATTTTAATTATTTGTTAAATATTTATTTATTTATAAATGTTTCAGTTTTTAATTATTATTTTATTTATTTTTATTATTAATTAATTTTAATTGATTTTTCGATTAGCGAAAACCGAACCGTCGAAACCGATCGGTTTCGGTTGTCGAAAATTTAAAACAGTTTGGTTTCGGTTCCATTTTTTGAAGAAATTCGGTTCGGTTAATCGAAAAATTCGGTTCGATTAATCGAACCGTTCTGACTCTACCTAAGGTGCTGTTGCGTGAAGTGGTGCGAATGACCAATTCTTGACCACGTGATGGTTAGTCCATGCACGAGCCCAATCGCCTGAGTTGGCAAAACTTTTGGCTCTAAAAGCTGCGACAAGTGCGTGCTCGGACTCGGACTCCCTCGTAGGCATTTGGGTTAGCCATAAAATAACTAATTAAAACCCACTAGGGTGCACCATAGATGGTGCACACTGATTATTCACTTATTGGTGTGAACTAATTTATATATAGCTTAGAACTTCCTTAATTTTTCAATGTGGGATGAAAACTATTCCTAACCATTAAGAATCGACTTTGTGCATTAATTGTTCATTCATCCCACAATGGATTTGAATACATAAATACACTAAATTTATCTACACAAAATATAGATTCCAAATCTAAGCTCATATACAATTTATTCCAACGGTGTAGACATGGTTAGAAAGGCGGTGTGCCCAGTAAACCCGCCAAGCTACGTCAACTTGCTTTGTAATATAGGCGGGCTTATTTCCTTCATGATACTCCTCTTCACTATGGACACGAAATCTCTATATGTGAACCTCGGTGACTTTCCACACCTTGAAGATTACGGCTCGATCGTAGAAATCGTGATCCTAACTCTTTGTCTTGATCCTCTTCATGATTAACAGATCGATTGGCGTCTTCTCTCATCGGAAGAAATGGTGATGGTGCATGACACGAAGCATTCGAATATGGTGCACGGAAAATCAAGTTACATAATAATCTCGATCATGCAACAATGTGTAGAAATGGTGATGATGAGAGAGAAGAAGCGCGACGAGAGGAAAAGATTTTATTGGATTTGCTCAAATCAAATCATACAAAAGAAGAATACAACTATTTATATCTAAACTAATCGGATGAAGGAAAATGGTGTGAGCAACTGCAGCTAACAACTTAACGCATTGCAACTAATTAACAAAATATGTAACAAGATCATTTAACAGCGATTACAACAGATTGCGATCCACGTGGCGATCTCACGTTCATCATCAACATAAAATCCCATGCAAACCATATCTATTATCCTTATCATCGTGCTCCCGATTTATGCGTCTCGCTTCATGCATCTTCCTTTTCATCTTGCTCGGTCTTAGGAATGCAATCATCTTTACACCCTCCATAAAAGCCGGGCATGGTGGATATCCATCATCAAGCTTGAGCAACAAGAACCGAAACCTCGGTCCGGATAGAGCCTTCGTAAAAAATCGACAAGCAAACCGGTAGGTAAATACGTGGCGTAATAAAGCCCTTCTTGAAATATTCACGAATGAGGTGGCGATCGATATCCGGTGTTTGGTACATTCATGAAATACCGGTTCTTCGTTATATGGATAGCGGCACGATTGTCACAATAAAGGTTGATTGGACGGGAATGGAAATTGAGAAGTCATCGCAAAGATAAGAGATCCAGATCAATTCTCGAATCATAGTGCTCAAGGCACGATACTCGACCTCGGCGGATGACAACGCCACAATAGTTTGCTTCTTGCACCTCCAAGATATAAGACAAGATCCAAGAAACATACAATACCCACTTAAAGCGTCGAGAGAGTGGCGAGAAGCCCATATGCATCACATAATCCTTGTAGTTCGAAAGTCTTGGAAGATGGAAAGAATAGACCGAGGAGGGCATCCTTCAAATATTTAAGGCGTGAATGGCGGCTCCCAATGGTGTTGACAAGGTGTATTCATAAACTGACTTAGCTGCTTGCAGTACAGTGGCTAAGATCGGACGAGTGAGATTTAAGTAGGCGACTTACCAACAAGGCCTTTGTAAGATTCGAGGATCGGCTAGTGTTGGTGAAGTCGCTTTAGATAAAAGAGACCGGTGGGAAAAGGAGTTGATGCGACATGACAACCAAGCCGGTGAATCAATGAGATCAAGAATATATCTGCGTTGGTTCGGTGAAGTTCGGAAGACCCACGAGCAATCTCCATACCCAAAAATATTTGGGCGGACCGGATCCTTAATAGAAAAGCTGCATTCAAGAATGATTTGACCTCGGCAATAAGATCTTCATTCGCACTGTAAGCAAAATGTCATCAACATATACTAGCAAGCAAATAAAGAATCACCCGATCCCTTAGTGAAAAGCGTTGATCATGTGGTGATTGTATGAATCAAAACGAAGAGCTTGAACAAAATTCGCATTCCACTACCTAGAAACTGCTTGAAGCCATATAGGCTTTAGTTAATTTGCATACTTATCCGGTGTGCTTTGGTGTAACGAGGAGGAGGGACCATATATATTTCTTCATTGAAAATCCATGTAAGAATCGTTATTTACATCAACGATGAATGGACCAATTATATATGATAGCATGACTATCAAAAACCTCATGATTACAAGCTTAATGGGAGAAAACACCTCAATGTAGTCGACTCCAAATTCTGATGTATCCCTTAGCAACCAGCCTTGCTTTGAATCTTTCAATGCTTCCATCGGCATGCAATTTAATTTTATATACCCATTTACACCCAATGGGTCTCTTTCCATCTGGCGGATCAATCACAATCCAAGTTTCATTGGCTTCTAATGTTGCTATCTCTTTGTCCATGGCGACCGCAATCTGCATTCAAACTTGCGACCTTATAAGAGGATGGTGTTGGATTTGCATCTTGGCGAGTTTGGTTGAGCTTGTATACAATATTTCTGTTACCACTATTACAATCTCCTATCTGAATTGATTACTTGATTGCATATATCTATGTCCCCTAATCTCATATAAGTTAGATCATACGGTGTGTAGAAGATCACGAAGTGCGTATGATTGGTCGAACTTAATGAGATATAAAAGTATCCTGGTGAGACAACTTGAGGACGAGTTGTCGGTATAAGCTGCGATGTAGATAAGAAGTGACTTGACTTGGTTGTTTGTCTATCTTGATCGTCTCGGCGTATTGATGGATCACGATGGGATGAGTTCTTCTATCGACCGTTGTGAAGAACCTAGATCTCGGTGACTTACGATGATCTAAACCTCGATAAGGTATTAGGTGAGTATGAGTTCTTGACCATCACTTTGACTTATTATGGGTGAGGGTTATATGTTCTAACCAAATATTCTCCGTTATCTTGGGTGGTGGCGGTGTTTGTATGTCATGCTAGTTATCGTATCGAGTCACCGTATCCGTTTAGGATGATGGCGTCCCTTAAGGAGCTCAAAGGTTTATTGTACTTAACCTGCGGTTGAGTTAGCTCAAGTACAATAATAAGGTTGAGTGGTACTACTTAAGGAATTAAAGATATTAATTATTTTAAGCGGTCAGAATGCTCTAAATAATTAATGGACGTCGCGATATCTTAAATCGAGGATTCGTAATGTCTAAGTGCAAGCCCGACTCACCTTCGGTAATAAAGGGTAAGTCAAGCATTTATTCTCTAGTGGCATGAATGAATGTTTATAAATTAATTTATGTTACGGTGAACATAAGATAATTAATTTATTTGAGGCCCATCTTTATTCCTTGCATTTGATCCCTGGGCTGGCCCATCCAGGCCCGTAGCTTGGAGAAAATCGGCGCCCCCTATCCTCTTATGGTTATGATTTGATTACGTTTATCCATAAGGATATTATTATATTTATGGGATATGCATGGATCCTTTCATGGGGATTATGGTAATGCATTATAAATATAAGGTAAGAGATAAGATCAAGGTTAATCCTCAATTATCCTATAGCATATTTTGAGAATCTCTATAGTTCTTAGAGAGGATTTTTCGAAAAATATAGAGAGCTTAGGGTGATTTTACGTAGCATTCTCCATAGATCGTCCTCGCTCGGCGTTGGAGATTGGGCAACCGAGATATCCGATCGAAGGTCAAAGCACGAGTCTCGATCCGTTCATCGATCCATCTCGATGATTCAAGGTAAACACGAGAAAACCCCTACGTGTTGCAATTAATTATATAGATGCATGCTAGGTATATAATCAATGTATGGTGAATTAAACATCGAAGATAGATCCTCGGAGAGGGTTAAATAAGATTTCCTACATTGGTATCGAGCACGGGATCGTGTCTTGGCTCACTTGGATTAATTCACGTTTGATTATAACATGCACAATTAATTAATGGAATCTACCATTCATCGTGGCTCGTTTTTATTTTTATCGGTTTTGTTTTCACCACGAGAAAATTAGTGGTTAGATTAGATTTTAACTTTAAATCTTATACGTAAAGAAGAACAAAGGAAAGCACGAACGAGGCAGCGGGAAGACACGTCGGAAACGATCGCCGCGGTGTGCGGCGGCGACATGCTTCGGCGTGCAGCGGCTCGCGGACACCTGCGCGGCGGCGGCGGGCGGGCGACACAGGCGGCATGGCTCGGCGGCGGGGATGCGGGTGCGTGCCCGGCGTGCGGATGCCTCGGCACCACGGCACCGGCGTGCGTGCTCGGGCTGGTTGCGGGTGCACAGCGTTCGCGAGGCAGCGCGCGCGCGCCGGCGTCTGGTGCGCGTTTGTCGCGCGAGATCCCAGCGTCCCTCGCGGCGTCTTCGTGAGCACGAGGCTTCATGAGACCATCGGCGGCGTGGGGCACATGATTTTTGCGCAAGGCCTCGGCAGCGCTCGGCGGTTCTCGTCGCGTGGGCTCGGCGGCGGTCGCGAGCTCGGCGATGGTGCGCGCGTCACGCGCATTGGGACCGCGAACCTCGAACAACGCTCGCGAGACCACGCGACCGCGAGGTAGCGAAGGCTGAAGCGGCGCAAGCGCGCATCAGCGAGTTCGCCAGCAATGACCTGGCGGCGTCGCGAGATTTCTCGGCGGCGCGAGATTGTATGAAACCTCGGCCGGTCACGATTTTCTCGGTAGGCGGTAGCGAGGATAAGCGGCGGCGATCTTTGAAGCGCGCATGGGTGCCTAGCGGCCAGCCAGTTGGGCCGACCCGACCCAAATTCGGCCAGACCAGTTTTCCGGCCCGAACCCGATTTTCGGCCGAATCCGGTTTGATGAATCCGGTCCGTGCCCGTGCCGCGAGTCCGTTTTTAAGTTGAAGATCATGCTTTGCAATTCTATGTAATAGATTAGGCGGGAAGTGCGGGTTCCACAGTGGGCCACGATGAGCGTTTTATTTTATTTTAATCATTCATTACATGTCGTGGATGTTTAAATTATGCGAGAGCATGCTATGTATGTTTAAATTACGTGAACAAACATATTATATGTTTTCGTGATTGGATCGCATAGTAAGCATGCTAGGTTTATCGCGTTTTTCAAGCATATTTTAGAATTACTGCGAGCATGTTTTACATGTTGAGTTCTATAGAAAAGTATGCTAGGATTACGTGATCTGCATGGACAAACCTTTTGAAACAAAAGACTAAGCTAGTAACTTGACATATTAATTTTCAAATTAAAATGTCAAGACTTCCACTTTTTGATCTCTAAACAAAGTGAGACACACTTGTGTGTAAACGATCCCACAGCATTGACTTGCTTTGCTTTGTTTATCATAAGTTTTTAGATGAGATTTCTAAATAAAACTTTTAAATCTATTGAGAAGTGGGAGTTTCATGTGTAGCGATCCACACGCATTAGCTTGCATGTGCGATTTTCATAAGTTCTCTAGAGATAGTTTTAAAATGAGATAACAAAGAATTTGAATTGGGCGGTATGGTCAAAGTGGTATGCCAATTCTAAGAAATCATTTTCTGTTTGTTAAAATTGTGGTCATTGCTTAGACATCACCTCAAGTACAACTTCCGTGAAGTCCCTTCTTGCGATAGTGATGTGGTCTAGTAAGGTCGATCATTAATTTCATTTGTCGTAAGGATAAGTTGACATGGATTGAAATTAAGCGACTAAAGGTATATTTTAGTGCAGTGGGGGTTCGTGTGTAGCGTCCACCGCGTGACTTGCATGTGGGATTCCTTGGCGATTGGAGGTTTCAATTAATATTGTTTTATCAAAGGTTACAAATTATTCACAATTATGTGCGATCGTATGCTTATGTGTTTTATTATTTTTCAGATATGTCTCTTACAGATTATCAATATGCTGCGCACAAAATCCCTTATCCGGTCCGAATTTTATCGAGTGGAAGCGAAACATGGAATATGTTCTTATCGTAGAAGAACACATGTTTGTTCTCACTACTCCCAAACCCGATGCCACTTCGACGCATCAACTAATGAGCGCGAGTCAGCGGACTTTGGCATAAGTCAAACAATATGGCCAAATCTTGCGGTGCGGCATGATGACTACTATGTCGAAAGGCTTGCAGTGCGGCGTCGGTCGATGGTGAGCGGATTGAAATATGGTCAAGTCTCGAGGTAAGTTTGGGCAATCGGATCGGACGATCCGTTTCCACACAATGAGAGAAATCTTGGCTTGGGATGGAAGAAGGAAGTTGGGTCCATGAACATGTCTCCCATGACTCGTCTCATGGATAGTCTTGATCGGTTGGGAGGAGGTATTGACGGCGAAGCCAGATCGATATCATCCTCAACACACTGCCCAAGTCTTTTGAGAATTTTCGGCGTGAATGCGATCATGAGCAAGGCCAGTATACACTTAGTCGGTTGCTTAATGATATCGTGGCGCGGAAGGAGTTATGGGTAAAGGACACATGCTTGCTAGCACATCTAGGGCCCAAATTTTCCGTTGAAAATGGAAAAGAAAAGAGGCACCAAAGGTGGTAGAGGCAGGGAAATAGTGAGAGTAATGGGAGCAGAACATGCGTGCCAGGAGGCAAAAAGCCGAAGGAGAGGCGAAAGTGCTTCAGTCGGCAAGCGGGCATTGGAAGGCCAAGTGCCCTATGCTTAAGGCTCAGTCGCGCCATTTGCTTTAATGCTTGAAACATGTTTAGCGACTTGTTATACTCATTCATGGGTAGTAGATCTGGTCTGTTCGATCATGTTTGTTACACCTGCGAGGTTCCTGCGGACAAGGAGAGTGAGTGATGGCGAGATAACGATCTCCATGAGCAGCAGCGAAAGTCGAGGTCGTTGCGGTGGAGATGTTACTTTATGTTTTGAGAAAAGCTGCTTTAGTTTTAAAAGGCGTTTATATGTGCGGGATTTTCGACGGAACCTTGTTTACATTTGAAATTATTTATTCATGGATATTACGTTGTTTTTGATAGTAGTGTTTCTATCATAAGAAATGACGAAGTTATCGTGTTGGCACACTATATAATTAACTTTATACTATTTACGCAAAACCAATACCTATAATTATGTTGCCTCTTCATCAAACCTTAAAAGAAAGTTTTCTTCCAAGATGACACCACTTTTCTGGCGTCTTAGATTAGGTCACATCAGTCTAAATAGGATCAAAGGCGGCTAAGAATGGGCGTTGGGTAATCTCACGTTACTCGGTTCCCGATCTGCGAATCTGTATAGAAGGTAAGATGTCGACCGGACCCTAAGCGAAGGGTTATAGAGCGAAGAGTGTTGGAGCTAGTCCGTTCTAACTGTGTGGACCGATGTCCACACAAGCTCGTGGAGAGTGCAGTATTTTGTCACTTTCATTGGCGATTACTCGAGGTGCGGATACGTATACCTACTTCACGCGCAGTCTGAATGCTTTGAGAGATTCAAAGAGTTTAAGGCGGAAGTGGAGGCGAAGCTAGGTAAAAGTATCAAGTCATGCGGTCTGATCGCGTGGCGAATACCTCGATAACGGTTTATGGACTACTTAGTGCGGTGTGGGATTACCTCCCACTCACTTACACGGGCACACCACAACAAAATGGTGTGTCGAGCGAAGAAATAGAACTCTTTTGAAATGGTTAGATCAATGATGAGTTATGCAACATTGCCTATTTAGATTACGGGGTATGCGCTTAGAAGCGGTGGCATACTTGCTAAATCTAGTACCATCCAAGTCGGTCCGAAAAGACCCTTTCGAGTTGTGGTTTGGGCGCAGCCTAGTTTAAACCACATAAGGATATGGGCGATCCGGCACGTGTGCTAAACAAGAAGGTCGACAGTTGGAGGCTAGATCCGGCCTTGAAATATTTATTAGCTATCCTGAGGGACGAAGGTGGTTTATTCTATAGTCTGGGATCGGAAGGTCGTTAGCACTAATGCCCGATTCTTAGAAGAGGATTATATGAAAATCATAAATCAAGGTTGAAATCATTCTTGAGAATTAGAAGATGATCGTATTCCACCACCGATTAAGCGAAAGGTGCGAGATGTGGGTGTCTAGTGGGAGGATCGGCACCGGATACTTCAAGAGATTGAAGTGGGTCGAGTTCCTTTGGAGATACGGCCGTACAAGTGGCTCCTATCCGACAAGTTGTGCAAGATGAGAACCACAAGTTCTGCACCCACGTTGCCATTGTGCTGTAGCGCCTCGTCGTGAGTGGGAGGTTGTTCGTCGGCCGAGCGATTTATGTTCGTGGGTGAATCTTGGTTTAGTCTCGAAGCGAAGCGGCAATAATCGACCCATTGACATCTGACGGCGATACAAGACGTTGATGCAAGATCATGGCACACCGCTATGGACTTAGAAATTGAGTCCATAACAGCTATGGATGTATACGAAAAGACACCTCTACCGGATGGCAAGGAAGCCGTAAGTAGTAAGTGGGTATCTGAGAGGAAGAGATTGGATGGAGGTTTCGACTTTTAAAGCCGGAGCATGGCGAAAGGTACACTCAGTTGAGGCATCGTTTTCGATGAGACCTTTCGCTTTGTAGCAATCTCAAGTCCATGAATTCTTACGGCCATAGTAGCCCACTGAACCTTGAGGTTTGGCAAATGGATGTGAAAACCGCTTTTCTAGCGGTTACCTTGAGGAAGGTAGAGACATCTATATGCAGAAACCGAAGGTTATGTGGTGAAGGGTGAAGAGCATCTAGTATGGAAGCTTAAGAAGTCCATTTATGGGCTTAAGCAAGCCTCACGATCACGGAACTTACGTTTTGACGGTGGTGAAATCCTATGGATTTACCCGTTGTCTAGCGAGAGTTGTGTATCGTTTAGATGTCAGCGGTGATGTGGTATTTCTTGCACTTTATGTAGATGACATTCTTCTAGTTGGAAACAATGTGAAGTTGTTATCGAGGCGTAAAGTTGGTTATCCGATCGGTTTCAAATGAAGACTTAGGAGATGCAGTACATTCTTGGGATCAGGTTTACCGAGATCGCGAGAGAAAATGTTGAGCTTATCTCGGGCGTCTTACATTAATCTTGTGATTACTCATTTTAGTATGCGGACCGCCAAGAAAGGATTGCTACCTTTCGGACATGGCATTCCTTTATCTAAGGAAGCGATCCTTATGTTGCAAAGGAGATAGAGGAAATGAGACAAGTTCCTTATGCTTCGCCGTAGAACTCTCATGTACGCAATGCTATGTACGAGGCCGATATCGATATCACGGTGAGCATAGTAGCTAGATATCGATCTAACCACGGACAAGCTCATTGGATGCGATGAAGCATATACTAAAGTACACGAAAGGACTCGAGATTATAGGCTGGTTTACCGTGCGAGATAGTCTAATGCCTTTGGGTTATCTGAGACTGGGATTCCAAGGCGACCGTGATGAGAAAAAGTCTACCTCGGGCTATGTGTTTACCTTGGGAGGTGGGCGTATCTGGCGGAGTGCAAAGCGGCGATGCATTGCGGACTCTACCATGGGCGAATATGTAGCCGCGAGGTGCTAAGGAGGCTGTATGGTTCAAGAACTACCTCGTGGATCTGGGTGTAGTACACGATTTGCAAGAGTATCATAGTTTCTTGTGATAACTCGGTCGATGGCAAACTCGAAGGAACCACGGACCCACAAGGCGATAAAACACATAGAGAGAAAGTACCATGTCATACGAGAAATCGTTAGGCGAGGGACATCTTTGATTGAAAAGATTGATCGACGGATAACCCAGCGGATCCATTCACAAAGAGCTGCCGCAAAAAGTCTCGAAGTGCGTTCGAGGACTTGGATTAAACTTGATGGCACCCACTTAGAAAGGAAACTTTTGTATAAGTGGGAGAAGCAAAGTGATGGTTTTGTTTGTAATAGCTAGTAGAGACACATTGTAATAACTAGTGAGAGATACATTGTAATAGCAAAGTGACTTGACTTGGTTGCTTATCTATCTTTGATGCGTCTCGGCGTATTGATGGATCGATGAGAAGAGTTCTTCTATCGACCGTCGTGAAGAACACAGATCTCGGTGACCTCGATGATCTAAACCTCGATAAGGTATTAGGTGAGTATGAGTTCTGACCATCACTTTGACTTGTTATGGGTGAGGTTATATGTTCTAACCCAATATTCTTCGCATCTTGGGTGGTGGCGGTGCTTGTATGTTATGCTAGTTATCGTATCGAGTCACCGTATCCGTTTAGGATGATGGCGTCCCTTAAGGAGCTCAAAAGGTTTATTGTACTAAACCTGCGGGTTGAGTTAGCTCAAGTACAATAATAAGGTTGAGTGGTACTACTTAGGAATTAAAGATATTAATTATTTTAAGCGGTCGAAATGCTCTAAATAATTAATGGACGTGCGATATCTTAAATCTGAGGATTCGTAATGTCTAAGTGCAAGCCGACTCACCTTCGGTAATAAAGGGGTACCTAAGTCATTTATTCTCTAGTGGCATGAATGAATGTTTATAAATTAATTTATGTTGCAAATTTGAACATAAGATAATTAATTTATTTGAGGCCCATCTTTATTCCTTGCATTTGATCCACAGGCTGGCCCGTCCAGCCGTAGCTTGGAGAAAATTGGCGCCCCTGTCCTCTTATGGTTATGATTTGATTACGTTTATCCATAAGGATATTATTATATTTATGGGATATGCATGGATCATTTCCTTAAGGGATTATGGTAATGCATTATAAATATAAGGTAAAGAGATAAGATCAAGGTTAATCCTCAATTATCCTATAGTATATTTTCGAGAATCTCTATAATTCTTAGAGAGGATTTTTGAAAAATATAGATAGAGCTTAGGTGATTTTCTGTAGCATTCTCCATAGATCGTCCTCACTCGACGTTGGAGATTGGGCAACCGGGATACAGTCCAGAAGGTCAAAGCACGAGTCTCGATCCGTTCATCCCGATCCATCTCGACAGATTCAAAGGTAAACACGAGAAAACCCCTACGTGTTGCAATTAATTATATAGGTGCATGCTAGGTATATAATCAATGTATGGTGAATTAAACATCCAAGATAGATACTCAGGAGAGGGTTAAATAAGATTTCCCTACAGATGGTTCTTGAGCATTATCTATCTTGACAAGGAATGCAGCATATCGAGGTATTAGACATGGAGATACATGATAAGAAAATATAGGAAGAGTCATTGATGATTCGGATGTAGTGATATTCGAAGCAGAAAAATCACTACCATGAACATAATCATTCAGCCAAGTTGGAGGTTTTATTTCCTGGACCTCGTTCTCTGTGAGATAAGAGGGGATTCTTTAATGTCAAGAGTGGAAGCATTACTTGGAATTTCTACAGACAAAGGAGAAACAATGGAAGCAATATTATCATCACAACATTCATAAGGATATTTAGCAGAGGAATCATCATAGTTATCTCTTAAACTTGAAAGAGAATTGACTGACTTCTGTAATGGATAATTATCAATGACAAATTTCACATCTCGTCCAATAATCACTTGTGAGTTATCCATGTCAAACAGCAAAACCCTTATGAAACGCAAAGATAGCCCGAAATATACACTTTAAGCATCGGCTATCAAATTTAGATCGATGAGGAGATGTGTTAGATGCATACACCAAACATCCAAAAGGATGAACTACCTCCATTGAAGGATCCTTTCCATACAGTAAACAAAATGGACTCTTCCATTCTAACACTTGCTTGGCATTCTATTCAACGACCATGTAGCCGTCAACAAAGCATACAACCAAAACTTTGGGAAAGGTTACTTTCAAACATCAACGCGAAGCTATTTGGAGTGAGCTTCTATGTCTACGCCCACTATTCCATTTTGTTGAGGTGAATAAACACACGACCTTTGATGAATAATTCCAAAACTACTCATAAGATCTTTCATATTTATGTTTACGAACTCAGAACCATTATCAGTTCGTATGTGTTTAATAGACTTATCAAAGTGTGTTTTGACCATGTTAATGAACTGCTTAACCACAGAAAATACTTGATTCTTCGTGCTAATCAAATAAGTCCAAGTGACTCTACTGTAATCTTGCACCACAGTTACCATGAATCGAGAATATCAACACACTCAGCATTATATGGTCCTCATACATCTATGTGCACGATTTCAAACAGCGAAGACGTTCTTCTATGCAAAACAGGAAAATGCAATCTAGTTTGCTTAGATCGAGCACATACCTTAAAACAAAACAAAAAAAAAAAAGTGGCGGATGCGTTCAGTCGAAGGGTTGCATTACTAAACTTTATGGCAGTACAACTTGAAGGCTTTAATACCATAAAGGAGATATATGCAAACGAACCTGACTTCAAGGAGATTTACCAAAGGTGCAAGAAAGGTATGTGTACTGATTATCACTTACTTGATGACTTCTTGTTCAAGGGGAATTGTCTATGCATCCCCATGTGCTCTCTAAGAGAATATATCATTAGAGAACTTCATGATGGTGGACTTGGTGGGCATTTTGGAAGGGACAAGACTTTGTTGTTGGTGAAGGAAAAATATTTTTGGCCTACAATTTATCGAGACGTAGCAACTTTTGTGAGGAGGTGTCGTGTATGCCAAACTTGCAAAGGCCAAAGTCAAAATTCAGGTGTTTATACTCCATTGCCTATTCCAAATGCACCATGGGAAGATATTAGCATGAACTTTGTTGTGGGGCTGCCGAAAACGCAAAGGGGCTTTGATTCTATTTTGTTGTTGTTGATCGGTTTTCTAAATGGCTCATTTTATTCCACGTGAAGAAAACCATGGATGCTTCATACATTGCTGATCTTTATTTCAGAGAAGTTGTTAAACTTCATGGAATTCCAAAGAGTATTGTCTCTGACCGTGACACCAAGTTTCTCTGCCATTTTTGGAGAAGCTTATGGAAGAAATTGGGTACTAGTTTGCTCTATAGTAGTGCATATCATCCAGAGACTGATGGACAAACTGAAGTCGTAAATCGCACTTTAGGAAATCTGCTGCGAAGTCTTACCTCAAAGAAGCCAAAGCAATGGGATGCAATTTTATCCAGAGCTACAATTATGTTGTGAATCGTTCCACAGGGAGAAGTCCTTTTGCGATAGTTTATGGAAAAAATCCAAATCACTATCTTGATCTTGTTGATGTTCCTACTTCCAGCAAGAAGGCTGAGGATTTTGCTATTTCTATGGACAAAATTCATGAAGATGTGAAGAAGAAACTTGAACGAAGCTATCAAACCTATAAGGATGCAGCTGATATCCATCGTCGAGTTCAAGTTTTCAAGGAGGATGATCTTGTTTGGGTATTTCTGAAGAAGGAAAGGTTTCTGCTGGTACATACAACAAGTTGAAGGAGAAAAAATTGGTCCTTGTCGGTATTGGAAAGGATAAATGACAATGCTTACAAAATCGAGCTGCCTATACATGTACGCACTCATCCTACCTTCATTGTTAGAGATTTGACTCCATATCATGGAGAAAACGTTCAGAACTCTGAGACGAGTTCTTTCCCGCAAGGAGAGGATGATGCAGTGCAGATTTGCACAGATTCGTTGAACCCGTCAGTTTGACCACCCTTCAGTGTTCTGGTCATAACTGATTCATTTAAGCTCAAATCTCGAACGGTCAGATGATCTGGAAAGCCAGTTCGAATACCTTTCTATACATATCTTATCCATCGTCTGAATCCAAGAATCCAAAGAGTTATTTGCATTCAAAGTCACCTCAGAAACTAAAGAGTCACTTTTAATGTTGCTGGTTTGAAGAGTCTCTCATTTATTTCTTAAACATGAAGAGTCACTTACATTGTAGTATATAACTAGCCTATCTTATGTAGAATAGGCAGAGTTTGAACATTTAGATCATTTGAATTGAGAGTTTGAGAATTGTGTTCTCATTCCTTAGTTGTTCTTGACTTGGAAGTCGAATTTACATCTCCTTTATTTCATCTTTCTTTTCCTATTTTTCCAAGCCCCCCATCATTTTTTCAAGATCAAAAAATGTATTTCACGAAATAGAGGGATCTATGCAGCAGAACCACTTGACTGCCTCAAGCGGCTAGTGCATCAAGTGCTCCTCAGTATCATAAAAAAGACGTAAAATCATTTGAATTAAAGTTCCTTATCCATTTGATGGACTAAGAGGGTGTTTGGCTGAGCTTATAAGCTGCCCAAAATAGCTTGAAAAACAGTTTATAAGCTGTTTTGGGGAGTTTATAAGCTCACCCAAACACCCTCTAAGTTTTTGTTAGTAACTATTAGACAAGGTATTGTTTATTTTGGCAGTCATGCATTCACAATTAAATGATAATCTTCTAATAAAAGCATCAACAACGGCAACCAGAGACTAATAAATGGATGGGAGGTAAAATCATGAAAACAGTCAAACTCGAAGAATTTTATTCATTTCAATAGGGCAAACAATTGCATCATCACACTAAACATATAATTTTGAAACACAGTTTTCCAAGTCAAGCAGATGTAATAAGTAAAGACTGGTTTATTGTATTAAAAGACATAAAATAATGCTGCATGCTGCAGGAGCGAAATATATGGGTAGAATGTTTAGTTGTTTGTCCAGAACTGGGCCTGCAGGTAATCAATGATGTTCTTCTCAACCTGAAAGCCTTGGCCAACACATCCGGTTGATCTTAGGGTCTGACCCAAACACAGCATTGGCAATGGTTATGGTACCGGATTCTGGCTGCGAAGCTGGCAAATGCGACAGCGCTGGTCTTGCCGACGTTGAGCTGGAAGTGAATGAGGCCCTGTGGGAAGACGAAGACATCTCCGGCTTCAAGTACTTGGTGAAAAGTTTGTTTTTCTGGTTGGGATCGGCAGGGTTGGAAGTGACGAAGCCGACGAGAGAGTGCCTTCAACCAACAGGAAGGCTTCGTAGGCTGGTGGGTGTGGGCGGGTTGATACCCTGAGGGGCTAAGTCGAGGCGAGCCATGGAAACGCCCAGAGTGTTGAGCCCTGCAAGCTGGCCAACATTCGCAGGAGTCACGATCGATCCCAGCTGATTCGATGTGTTTCCGGCCTTGTTTAGACCCCTGAGAAGGAAATCGTCCGCTACCACCATGTTTGGGTTCTTGCAGAACTTCCCATTCACGAAAA